>JARHVA010001177.1:2365000-2527500 GCA_037957365.1 Torreya grandis | reverse complement strand
AAAAAAATTCTATAACATAATCATCAAGTCTTACTAAGAGTTCAACATATTTTTCCAAGGAGTTTGCACGTCAAGCATATATTGCATCAACATTAATCTAAGTCTTGTGTTAAAATAAGGTCATAACAAAGCATATAGTTAAATTTGATTATCTATAGATAGAAGGTGAAGTCTTATCTCTCACTGATTTTTGATTCACTCAAAAGCACTAAAACTACATCAATCCTTATTTCTAAGCATGCAAGATATATAAATACAACTCCTCAAGATATTTTTAGGGCATACTAACTTGCATAAAAAATATCTTAGTGTGTATATTTATTATCAAAGGATAAGTAAAGTAAGGAGTTCTTCCAGAAAAATTAGTAAATCAAATTCAAGACCCATAGTAGTCTTGGTATACAAAATAAATTTAAAGTTACAAATCCCATAAAATATAAAAGGACACAATCGACTACAAATGACACAATAAAACCTCTATCAATTTTGACCTAAACGCAATCAGCCCTCTATTGATTCTAACCTAGTTTTAGATCACAAACCAAAAATTTAGAATCATATTTTATGCCAATTCCAAGGTATGTTTCCAATTTCCATAATTTTAGTTTTAGTGCCTAGGTTTGTTTGCTTCAATATTATTTCCCTCTTTCATTCTAATTGCTTGCTCAAGTGTTTTATTGTATTGTTAGTCAATATTTAGATCATTGTTTAGATCTAATTATTTTTTATTATCACATTCACTTATATCTCCATTGTGCCTTTGTTTTAGCTTATTATGCATTATGCAATACACCTTAAATCACAAATAATTAAAACACTTAGCATTATTTTATATTTTTTTTTCATAAATTAATTTTGAAATTTAATATATTTATTTTAGTAAGAAGTTTGAATTTTAAAAATACTAATGTAAAAATATATATTTTCTCCAAGTAATAAACCCCCAATACTTTCTAAATTTTAAATATGTGTCACAAATTTTATTTTGAAAATAAAAAAATGCATTTGTTGGTGCATTAAGAGCAACATCAATGAAATTCAGTACCCTGTCAAGGCCAAAATGCGAAGATCCCTGCCTATTCACCAACATAAGTAAATGTTCTAATGATTATGTTCATTTTCATTGGTTATGAAATTGGGGGAATATATCAATTGAATTTTGACAAAATATGGTCACTTGGAATGCAATGATGAACTTAGGATATTCAATTGTGGTTATGGTCATATTTTTCAATATAAATGTATTGCCAAGGTGTTTTCATGTACAACATATACAAATATTCCATTTCATTCATAATTTGATGGTTTTAACATACCCTTATGTGGAAACATAAAATTGTTTGAAAATTTAATGAAATGATTATGTCAAAATATCCAAATGTAATAAGTGGGGTTGACCCTGATGAAATTTCAATTGTAAAATATGGTATATAGCATAGAGAAGGGATGTGAAATGTTTGACAAATGAAACCATCCATGTGTTTTTACATCAAATGCAATGATTATAAGGTATATGAAGCATAGCTATATAAAGGGTGTTGGCTACTAAAAATAACATGGCCTTGATGGATATGCAAATATATATGCACTAATTATGTTGAAATTTTGATGCATAGTAGACATGATATCTAAATTTTGATGTAAGTGTGTATGTCGAAACAAATGAGAGAACGTGGAACTTTACCCCGAGTAGAGCAATCAACATAGTCAAATTTTCAACTTCTTTACACTAAAATTTCAATTTTCAAGTGTATTTCAAAATTTTGAAACAAAATCCAACGTGGAATTTCAACCAAATAGTTCTTCAACGTGTAATCTCCATTTTTCAACCTCTCAATCCTCTGATTTTGACATTTAGTACATTGAAATTTTGATCAAATATTTTATTTCAATCTTTTTTAGCATTTAGTATTGACCCAAATGTTCCTAGGGGTGTAACTTTGGCATGAGTTTCCATTTTAGATCAAACAATATTTGAATCCTAAGTCTTTAGGCCTTCTTGATTGAATAGTAAAAAATTTAAGAACTTTAATTGCACTAAAATAAAAGTTTAAAATTAAGATATCTATGAGAGGAAGTGAAAGTTGAGAGAGTGTTAACATTTATTCCCATATATACTTATCCATTGCTTCATAAGAATACATTTGGTGTTTATATACATGTACTATTTTAAAATAAAAATTTAGTTAATGTTCTATCTAGTTTAGTTTTAGTTGAGTTTTTTAATTGGTATAACCATGGGGGTGATACAAAAAGGTTATTGATGCTTACACTTATCTTGATCAAATTAAATTTTAACAATTTTTTGATTCATAATAATCATTGTTATATCTAACTTTGGGTATGAGATTAGGAATGTTTTATTTTTATGAAATGGATTTGATAAAATGATGATTTGGGATATTGAATACCATGAGTAGTATCAAATATTGTGATTAGAATTTTAAACCTTAACATTTGGAACTTAGAGAACTAAGTTTAATGTTGCCTCACATAGTAACAAATTGGAAAGATGTCTATGAGTAGTATCAAATAGTTCCACAACAAGATTTTGAGTTAAATAGTAGGTCATTCATTTAGGACTATTTTGTGACTTTTACAAAAAATGGCACTTGCAAGCTAAATGTAAGAAACAAAATTTGTCATTTGCCGCTTTCATTCAAAAAAAGTTATAATTTTTGACTTCATAGTTTATCAAAAATGGAGAAACTATAAGGAAAGAGGGTAGCTATGAAATTTACAAAACTAATGTTTTCATAATTATGCTTTACATCACAAAATTTTTGACATTATTATAATGTATCTGGTAAAAGTCATAGAATTTGTATCACAAGTTGTGACTTTAGTGTTGTTTTTCATCTTCAATTAAAAAAAAAACTATAGTGTTGTTGTTCATAGCCAAATTTTATGTCATTATTTTCACATTATACTTTTATTTTGCATTTCAAGGAAAAGGTTAAATCATAATTTTTGTGGTGTGTAAGGTAGTTATTGAATTTTATTTCAATATAGAGAATGTGTCAAACATTATATGTAGAGCGTTGGTATATTATTTGAGCAATGATATGGAGGAACCATGTGGCAATGAACCATGTTATTAAAAAAATTGAATATCCATGTTTTAATTGTATCTCAATAATAACTAGTTAAATATTCTGAAGTTGAACACTATCGAAATTATCACCACATGAATGGAGGATCAAAATCATTTGCATAACATTTGGCAAAAAAATCTTATAGAGCTATCCTAGGTTTTCAAATTGTGAATTAAAAATGTTATTTTTTCTACATGAAGTAAATAATTATGTTTATTGCATTAATAGATAGATAACGACTCTAAGCTTGCAGATGTGAGTAATAAATCAAAATATGACATAGTGAATGATGTTCCATTTTAACTTGATGGATATTTAAAGGAGAAAGATGTCAATGATGAAATAATTTTGAGGGATTTGATGAATTATTATGATCCATGAATTATTTCACATGTTTGTAATTGATCCACATTCACTTTAGCAAGAGAATATTATAGGTCATAACCTACCACTCATTGGCAATGCATGTAAACCCTTGTTCTAAGGTTTAAATACATGTCTTTCCAGGACCATTTTATTGATGATGAACTTGAAGGTCATGAATGGTATTTCAAATTCATTCTTAACACAACTTCAAAGGGAGTTTTTTCAAATTATGGAGTCAATGATTACCTCAAAGTTTTGAATAAAATTGTTGTTAATTTTAAATTATATAATCTTTCAATTTTATAATCAATAATTTTCTTCCTCGTTTATATTACTAGCATATGATTTATTACCTAAAATAAATATTTTACCTTGCACAAATTGATCTGAATTATAAATGCAATTTGGTGGACAACACGCTAGTTACAAAATTTAATGTGTTATGAAAACAAAACTAAAATTTACATAACTAAAAATTGTAATAACAATAATATTTTATTGCAAATGATATTTTATATAAAGAGTGAAATCTATGTGAGAGAGATGTATGCCTTGAACTGTGTGTTCTTAATTCTATACTATATACATTATAGTTATACAATGTAAAAACAAAAGTGACTAAAAATAGTAAATAAAAGGTTCTGAATGGGTATCAAAGGGTCACCCCATATGGGGATGACATGTATCCACCTTAGAAAAGGAAATGAATGACTAGAATCAAACAAATACCAAAATTTTGATTGATGACATTACTATTTAAGAAGTGCCATATGTCAGGGTTATATATCTCCATATGTCATGTTAATTTTATAAGTTTATATGATTATGTTTCGTAATAATCTTATGGTTGGTCTTTATGTTATTTCTTATCATTATGAAACATGTGAACGTTGCCTTACATGGTAAGCAACACTCTAAACTCTTTTATAAAAATCATGATGCTAACTCATCTCATCCCTTAAACTTTATTCATAATGATTTTAAAGGACCTCTGGAAGTTACATCACTTAATGGTTCTTTATATAATGTCGCTTTCATTGATAATTATGCTAGAATGATCCATGTCTTATTATATTAAAAATAAATCTGAAATATTGTCTAAATTCAAAGAATTGAAAGCTTTAATTGATTTTTTTATTAAGAGACTAAGAACTGGGGAATACATTCATAAATAATTTGATTCATTTTGCATTAATTGTAATATATAAAGAGACTTGACAACTCCTTAATCACAACAGCGAAATAGAATTGCTAAAAAGAAAAAACAAACCATCCTTGAAATGGCTAGAACAATGTTGTATATGCAAATGTTTATAAATTATTGTGGGCCAAAGCCATGAATATAGTTATACACATTATAGATAGAGTCCCTACTAAAACTTTGTATCTTTTTACATGCTTAGAAATGTGATTTAATATGAAATTGAGTGTTACTTTATGATATTTGGTAGCCCTGCTTTCATCTTTATTCCTTAAGTAAAAAATGAAAAAAAAATAATCATACCTCATATTTTTGCATTTTCATAGGTTATAGAGGAAAAACTAAAAGATTAAAAGTTTATGATCCATCTAAATGACAAATCATTGAGAATATGAATGTCTAAATCTTTGAAGAATCTTTTTTTTAGTTTTCTATAGAAACCCCTCAAATTGTTTCTTTCGATGATCCTAACTCTTTTGTTACTCTTTATGAAGAAACAAATGCCCTAGAGGAAATTGATCCAATTTTGGATAACTTCGAGTTTGAGGAACCTTCTCCACTTGTTCAAACTAAAAGATCTAAATAGATTGAATCTATAATTTTAATCATTTAATTTTTGATAATCTTAATGTATTGACCATAAATCAACATACTTATTATGCTTTGATGACTCTATGAAAATGAACCTCAATTTTTTCAGAGAAGCTATTCAAGATAATAAATGAAAAGTTTTTATGCAAGTTGCATATGAAGCCCTAATTAAAAATCATACTTGGGATCTTGTCTCGCCTCTACCTAAAAGAATTATTGTTAGTTTTAAATAGCTTTACAAAATCAAATATAGTTCAATTGATAAATTTGAAAAATTCAAAGCTAAATTAGTTGCTTGTGATTGTATTCAAAAACTCGAGATTGACTATGTTGAACATTTTGTTCATGTGATAAAAATGAGTATTGTTAGATTGTTTATTGTTATTATAGCTCAAAATGGTTGGATTATACACTAAATAGATGTAAAAAATGTCTTCTTAAATAATAATCTAAAAGAATAAATTTACATAACTCAACCTAAAGGTTTCATTGAGTTTAACAAAAAACATTATGTTTGTAAGTTAAAGAAATAATTTTATAGTTTAAAATAAACTCATCGAGCTTGGTATTCAAAAAATCATTAATTATTTTAAATAGTTATGTTTCTATAAATTTTATTATGATAATGATATATTGGTAAAATTTGAGAATAAACATATTATCTTAATTGTATTATATGTTGATGATGATACTATTATTAATGATCAAATTAGTTGCATTTTTAATTATAAAAATAAACTAAATCAATCTTTTAAAATAACTAATCTATGTATTCTTCATCATTTTCTAGAATTGTTATATTTCAGAATAAAAATTCAATTGTTGTATCGCAATCTTAATATACACAACTTACTTGTTAAGTTTAATATGTTTAATTGTAAGCCTACATTTACCCTTATTAAAGTTGATGTTAAACTTAATCTAAAACTTATTTTTGATAAAATTGACCCCTCTTAATAGACATCAAGTTGATAATTTGATTTATCTAACTATTACTAAATCAAAGATTTTATTTGTTTTAAGTGTTGCTTCCAAATTTATGTAGAATTCATACTTAAATCTTTAAAAAATAGCAAAACGGATGCTTTGGTATATCAAATGAACTATAAGTTTTGAATTATATTCTTCTTCTATTGATCATGTTAATTTATATGATCATTATGATGTTGATAATATTATAGATCACAAACCCACTTTTGTATGTGTTTAAATTTAATGCAAGTGTTATCACTTGAAGCAACAACAAACAACTTATTATTTATCTCTTCTATAGAAACATAATATAGAAGTGATATAAAAGTTGCTAAAAAAGTCATATGATTGTGAAAATTGTTAGAACCTTATTTAGATGTTTACCATAGTATAATTTTTCTTTATAATAATTAAAGTTGTATAGCTCTAATAAGAAATTCAATTAACACTAAAAACTAAGCATATTGAAATTCGTGTACATTTTATTCGACAGAAAGTCCTAAACAGCGATATTGATTTCAAATTTTGTCCTACGAATGAACAAATGACAGATATCTTTACAAAACTATTTGGTGCTACCAAATTTTTTAAATTTCGTACAATGATGAGCCTCTCGGAGTTACCATTGAGGGGGAGTGTGTATAACAATGTCACTTTTTAATGGCTATGTGTTTCTTTTTTCTTCTCTATACTTCTCAAATTGTAAAAACAGTGATAAATCACTTTGTGATTTTAGTAAAGTCCATCAGCGATCATATGTGAGTTTAGTGTTCCCAATACTTAAAAACATACCTTGCAATGGTGGTCATTATGTTATAAAATACTCCAAAATAATTCTTACAATAGTTGCATACACTTTAAATTCATCTTAAATGGTTTATGGAATATAATTCATTTTGTATAAAGATGGTTATAGCATGTATCCCCACTTAATTAAAGGGAGTGTTGAAACAATCAACGTTAGTGGTATATAACATGTCATTAAAATGTTAATAATACAAATTACATTATTTAAATTACGTGGGTTAATACTTATGTTAGTGAATAATAAAATATATAGTTATTAAACTTATCGTTGTGAATTTGGTGGACAATTGAACCAATCGTTTACAACAGTTCACTCCCCTTATAAATAATTTTACGTGGTCAAATCATATTGAATTCAATCTATTTTACAAAATGCATTCAAGCTTACAAGCATTCAAATATTTGTAATATTCAAGCAATTGGTTATGTAAAGGAGATAGTTAGAGAAGAAATGTGAGAGAAAGATTGAATGTATTGGATCAAATGTGTTTCTCAACTAATAAATCATCATTGGAGATTTTTTCCCTGTGTGAAGTTTTTTCACTCATATTTTGTGTTGTGTATTTGTTCTTTGTCACCATACTACATATCTAGATCCATATATTTGTGCATATAATTATTTCAATAATCTAGTTGTTCTTATCATTTTTTATCAGTCATTCTACATCAATCATATCATGTTTCAACCTTCTACCATTGCTTTTACATTGATATTCTTATAGGGGTAGGAGGCGAGGGGGAAAGCAGTTTGAAATATGCTAGTGAGAATTCAACCATGTATAGATAATGGCTAGGAAGAGTTTGTACTCTTCTCATATTAAACTTTTGAGCAACATTGGCAACATTTTGGCCACTTGACAAATTTTATTGTTTATTGATTTCTTGTTGTTTTCAGTGTTCACGGCGTGTTTATTAAATGTTTCAAGTTGATTTGGTTATCTTAAGCTTTCTTACATTTAGACTCACATTGTTTTAACATCTTTCATTATTTTTGAATCCGTTTGAGGTGTTGCCATAGCTTTAGTTGTTGTTTTGAGGTTTTCGAATGGATTTCCATGTCTTCATCACTTTGACTTGTTTCTTGTTTGCTTTCAGCGTGTTGGCATGTGTTTGATCGCATGTCATTGCTAGCATAGACATATATATGAATTGTAGTTAGTTTAGAAATATTTTATCTTCAGCTAAAGCATCTCTAACATTCATTTTCATATCTTCATGTTGATCTAGAGATTGTTTAGAGGCTTATAGAGTTTTTTAAAGCTTACTTGCAATGCTTTCACTTTGGGCTTTCTATGTAAATAATATAAAATAAAAAGACTAAGTGGATGTTTCTTAATCACTTTCAAAGAATTAGGTGTTGCATTTGTGGATTGAACCAACCTAATGTTAGCTTAATTTCACAATTTGCATGCTTCTATTTCAACATTTGATTAAGAAAATAAGAGCTTTAATTTCATCAGTTAGTTTACTTTGATTGTGTGTTAGTTTTAATTTTCTTGTTTCGTTTATTGCAATTAGTCTAAAATTACTTTTCAAATCTTAGATTAGTTTTAAAGGGTCAAACTACTCTGAGCATGAGCTACTCTTCATATTCCTTCTTGCATCTTTGTAGCTCATCCCCTTTCTAGTTTGTTCATTAGTAAGGTTGGCATGTAGTGTCATCATCTTTTTTTCTTTCGCCAATCCCATCACTTGGTCAAGATCAACCCCCCAAAACTGGAAGGATCCCCTGTGTTATGCAACCAAACTTTGCAACTTCAAATCATAAACAATGTTGACTAGTAACTCCATCAACTTATCTTGCAATCCACACCATACCCTCACCTCCTAGGTTGGCTTGTAGTGTCATTTTTTGTCTTTCATCAATTTCATCACTTGGTCAAGATCAACCCCTCAAAACTGAAAGGATCCCCTGTGTTATGCAACCAAACTTTGCAACTTCAAATCATAAACAATGTTGACTAGTAGCTCCATCAACTTATCTTGCAATCCACACCATATCCTCACCTCCTAGACCCACAATTTCAAGCCCTTGATGTTTGCTACAAGGCAGCTGAGAGCTTTTGGAAACAAGTTTGTGAGCAAAGATAAAGATTACAAGAAACAACGTTCGAAAGCAATCAACCAAATCCTTGATATCCATCTTTCTATTGGTTTCAATGGTCTCATCTCGACCTAGAAAGTCAAGTGTGTGAGATAAGACGTGTAGTTTGAGATAAGACGTGTACATTTATACACAGATTCAACACCACAACTAGACATCTAAGGCATACGACTTTGACAAATAATTCATAATAAGATGCCAAGATAATAACCCAAGTTAAATTCAGTGCTTAACAAAATGGTAATGCAAAAATGATAATACTTGAGAGTTTTTGCTGTAGGAAATGACAGTTTTTTTTTCCCTAAGGCACCCAAATAGTCCCACTAGCTACAACAAGAAAACTTAAGTTTTTAGTAATCACCAAAACAAGAGTTGGCTCTAGATTGTCTCCATGCATAGAATGTTTTATTATATGGGGGTACTGCCAATGTTAGTGATTCTACTCTGGTGAGTATCACCTCCATGCTTCATCCTGCAAGCTTTCACAATAGTCAAGGTTTTGATTCCAATTAGCGGCCACTATAATCCATGATCTTCTTGGTAAGGTCCAGCCGGAGTGAGAGAGACCCCTGAGGGTGCAGGTTTTGAACCACCAGCGTCTAACTAGCAAGCACTCAACTGATGTTGATCAATCTATTGGCCAAACCCTCTATGAAGGTTTCTTGAATAGATTGTTTTTTTGGATCACGATAATAGGTTTGGTGGGAATAGGCTGAAAAATCCTAAGGATGTGAGTAAGAAATCTCCAAAATATTTAGTTAAGCTCAATTTTTGGTGAAGCTTAGAAATAAAATCTGGTATTAGGAGGAATTTTAGATATGATGATGGACAACCTTTATTAATGTTTTCAATCCACTTAGGATTTGATACAAATAATAAGGTAGAAGCAAAGACTTTATTAGAGGAAATAACACTGGATAAGGACAGGGATGGAAAAAAAATCGGTGGAAGGGGAGTCGATACTAATTATTGAAGAAATAAAAAAAGGCAATACAATGACAAAGAGATATACAATATCATTCAATGAGTTAAACAAAAACATAAAAATTCAAATCTCATAACATATCAAAGGGATAGGAAATACTGTAGCAAATCTAGTGGCCAATTGGGGGGTGGAAAAGTTGGACAAGATGGTTTACACTAATCCTTTTCCCTCTCTGTCAATAAATCTAATCGCAAAAACCTATGCCAAACGCTAAGTGCTTGCTCTTCATTAAACATTGTAAAAACTCCAGTTCAAAAAGAGGGAAGACTTGTGCTCATAAACAATTGCCTTTATGTACACTGAGTACAGCGTTTTCATGATTGAATCAAACTGAGAATGATAAAATAAGAAAGATACTGATGGACAAAAGATAAATGACATCGGCTTTTAATTTGCTAACTTTCTAGTAGTGGGAACATGCTCAATGCTAAAGGATGGAGATTGCTCTATGGGAAAAAAAGTAAGCGCTTAAATTTCATTTTTGAAATTCACATCATTCTTTATTTTCCCATTTTGGCTAGTTAACACCATCTTGGAATTGGCATCTCGCCGAAAGAAAATCCGAGTCTAGGTTCCCTTAAACCTGGGTACCTTTAGCAAAAAAAGAGTTTTCAAAAGTTGATTAGGTCGTTTAGTACATAGATTACATAAACGATGAGTAATCATCGAGTGCTCGGTTACTTGCCGGGAAAATACTCAAATGGTTAACCATCATTCAAACTCTCGCCAAAAATTTAAAACCGTTGGTCTGCGAGTACTCGTCGGGAGGCTTGTACACATGTTGGATGCGTCTTGACTCATTCAAAATGCATCCAAGCCTGCAATAGATACAAAACACTTTCCCAACATTTTACAAACTCGTTTGATCTATTTTGCTTTTAGAATTTCTTAAAGAAATACGTTTCTTGATAAATTTAAGCATTTTTTCATTTGTCAGTTATTCCCGATTGATTGACCAGCTCTGTCGGTTACTCTCTGGTTGCTCAAAAATCCCCCTTGGCGAGTACTCACCAATTACAGTTATATATACTTTGGTTTAGTACATCTAAAAAGGGAACTAAATGTAGTTTGTAAATGTTGTTTTATGAATCTTTATGAGAGGGAAAGTTGGAGAAATCACCCACCCTTCGCTTCCTCATATAAAGGATTAGTGCATTTGATACATGAAATTACCATTAGATAGTCTTAGATTGGATCTCTTCTTCTAACTGATGGAACACACCGCAGCTACTCCAATACATGATGTCAATTATTTGCACCGCGAATTCTGAGCTGATAGTACATTTATAGGCAGTTTCAATAAATGCCACAATTGCATTGCATTGCAAGCTTACCACCCAAACCCTACTAATTAAGAGCAAATGAGAACATAAAAATTCATCTCAAAATTATCCCTAGCAAATCTTGGATGATCAATGTTGGTCATTGAATTGTAATTTGTAGGCAGTACCCAACACAAATGCAAAATCAAGCTCAAGGGATTTGTGCATAGAAGGGACCCAGCAGTGTAGCACCCTATGTTTAGAGTCTAATAAGTACTTATGGCATTCACATGTTGTACAAAAAATATCAACCAATAAAATTATTGTAATTAAACTACCATTTTCATTTAGCGCATTCAATTGGAGGGGAAAATAAATTTTGAATTGATTTCCTATATAATAAGTTGGTCCTAAACATGTGAACAGCATATCCAATCATTGTGTATCCCATATACTATGTTATGATTGGCTCTTAATGCCGTATTATTGAGCACAAGTCATACTATGATGTAAGGCTTCTACAGCAACTATTATTCCCAATTTATCTTAAAATGAGTACTTTTATAAGCATGTCCTATCACATGTATTGGTCCACGCACAACAATCGGATTCCTTCCCCTGTATGTCTGTTTCTCAACATACACCAGCCCAAAAGAAAAGAAAATACACCAACCTTGCTTTTAAAACTAAAATGTTTTCTTCTGCAAGTTGAAATATAGTACACATCAGATACAACTTTTCAGTTGCTAGAACATAGAAAATATGAATTTATTATTGAGATGATAAACGATTATATTTCTGAAAACAAAACATCCACTTCCCTAGTCACTGGCAGGAAGTTCTAAGTACATATTCCTCCAAGTCATGCTTGAGCGTGAGCATCTAATAAGCGTTGGGTGTACACTTCACTCGCCACAATAGGCATGAAATCAATATGGACATGTTGAAGTCAAGGGAATTAGTGATACAGTCTATGACCTTTGCCCCTACCAAAAAATTGTGGTCCAGAAGCATCACAGATACCCATGATTTTTGTTTGTCCTGCTGATTTTGACCTATGGGCAGCTTCGATCCATAATTTAGAATATATTGACCTTAAATAAATGTTCGCTTAAAAAGATGGGTTAAATTTTAGAACCCTACAAAATTTTATATCAGAAGGAAATGGAGGACATGGAATTGTTTTGAATCAGGAGAACTAGAGGGACCACTACACCAATATTGATCCCAAACCAAAAAAACGAGGCAAAAGGATTGAAGACTACAACTTACACCAGGTGGCCACTGGATGTTTGGAATATAGACGTCACATTTACTCTTAGTCCATTTGCAAGTTGCTGCAAAATGGAAGAATTTTGAGGTCACCACAAGGAATCCTGCTTGAACTCAATGACATGGTTTGCATCATTTCATATCAGAACCATGAATTTGGCAGCAACTGATCAGGACATTGGCACTTAATGCCGAAATTAATTATTGACAAACATAGTTGAGTACTATCCCGTAAGCATCTCAAGGTGCTTCATCTTTTCTGATCCACTTCTTATCTCTGTTGAAGAGTACTCAATTTCCGTTCTAACTGTCATTTCAGCCACTAACAACTTTATTTTCTCAAAATCCAGACTAAAGAACATTGAATAGAAGTCCTGAGGAGAAATTACTAATTGATTTCTAAATAGAGATAATGTTAATAATGAATACAAACCTGAATATTCATCGTCTTGCTTTTTTGTATTTCGTTAGTGATATTTGCAACCCTGAAATCAGATGATTTCCATCAGAACATGTGGCAGTTTTAAAAAGCCTCAAAATTACAAATCTTTTTTGAAGAATAAAACTTCTGGAGAGTAATTCATGGACCTGGTTTGCAACTCAACCACCTGCTGTAAAAGTTCCTGCTCTCGCTCTGAAGATGCTTCAAACTGCTTAATAGCTAAAGCAGTATTAGATTTTAATTTAAGATATTGCAACTTTGGATTCAAGAAATAATTTCCAACTGTAAAGAAGTCAGCATTGGTTTTAAAGATAAGTGACAAAATAATCATAATCAAATGGTATGATATAAATCTCTAAGACGGAATTTCACATGTCAATTAAGCAACAAAATAACATGCAATTAAATATGAAAGCACCGGTAGGGTAAACATCAGATTCTAGCAGTTCTGTTGTTTGTAGCAGAAAATATGCTCCATGCATATTTGAGATTTACTAAAACCCATCGTTCCTTGGATAAGTAGGCAGGTACCCATATTTGAATGCTTTTCCAATTGATCACTCCCAATATGTTCATGCTTTAGGATCATGGTAGTCCTTCCAGAATTAAATAGAATGGAAAAGAAATACTCGAAACTCTACAAGATACATGAAGAAATGCTCAAAACTCTACGTGGTACATGAAAAAAATACTGCAGAGGGAAATATAGTAGGATGAGCTTTCAAGGTGAGAAAAACCTATAGATGCAGCATGGTAAATAATAACTCCATATTAGGGTCTCAATTATGATGAGCCTGTACGTGATATGGAGTCAAAACATGTAATGAATACCAATAGTACCTCCCTTCGATTGGATCAAGCACGTATAATTAGAAGTATAAGTTATGCATAAGACAGGCATCAATTTGTTGAGATTGTCAAATATTTTTAATGAAGTAGCCGTCAAACTAAACCAAATGTCTTTCCCAAGTGATTCAAATAGTTCATTGTTATTACACGTGTATTTGGGGTAAATGCATGTATTTCAGATGTCTTTGGACATGCGCTCTATTTATATCTTGCATTACCTTTCTAAGCTTCCAACTATCTACAAGCATTCATAATGACCACAGCTACCAGAAGATGTATGTACAGGTACAGGGATGGGGCACCATTTTCAAACTCAAGGGAAGACAATACACGGGTACAGGGTACATCTGATACCTCAACTTATTCTCGCACCTGGCAACCACCCTCCCCCATCCACAGTCCATATTACAAGGCAAGGTGTGCATTACCAGCTTTCTCTCAACATCAAAGGATCGCCAATTGTGGATGCTAGGAGAGAGATTGGGATGCATAGATTGATTCCTCCCAATATTTTTCATGTGGGCGCTCTTACCCCAGGCCATTCTGCTAAGGACTTCAACAGATTTTGTATTGGCCTTTCCTTTTGATTGATGAGGAGGTTGGCCCTTTTGCTCCTAACTCTGACTCAGAATAGAGCTTTTTGTTCTCCATTGGCCCCTTTCTCTTGGCTGTTGGTATTTCCTTTCGACAAGAGGCCTTCCTTTCACATGATTGATTTGTATTCTATGGCTTTTATATATTCTGACTTGTATAGCGTTTTTACACATATGACTCTACCTCCCTCTTATTGGCTTCTAATGCTTCTCAAATTTACTCCTAGATACTTTAGTTGTTGGAGCTCCTTGTCGCACTCCTAATCAGCCAGTTTAACTTGTACTTTTAAGTCCCATTAATTTGGTCATTCGTGGACATTAGTAAAATTTCTTTCTTTCTTTACCTTGCTCCCTTTTCTTCAATATTCTTTAGCATGTTTTGCATGCTCTTCAAATTTCCTTTTCTTTTCTTTGTCTGAATGAGTAAGAAATTGCTTGAGTGGGGTATTTTGACTTATACGTATTTAGGGCTTATGGTAAGCCATTTTTTTTTTAAAGCCTTTCTTTCCATTTTTCCCAGTAGGAGACATCCACTGAAGCATCAGAAGATGTTAGGGGGCGTCCCCTTTATACTACAGACGTCTGATGCAGTAGCAATGTCTCCCCCTCTCAAGATGCATGCCCATATAAAAAACATGCACCCTACCCCAAAACAAGTCTCCAAGTTTAGGTGATAACGAGGTTTAAAGCATTTGGCAGTTGTCTTTCAAAAAAAATTATAAATCCTCTAAAATGTTGCTTTTAGAGGTTTATAATGAATTTCATTTAGCATAACTTTCCTATAATGTCTCTTCGTAGAAGATTTAATTTTAAATGCATTTTGACTAACATACTGGAAAAGTTCTTTGTTTCTTGTAACTTATAGTTAGTTCCTTGTGGAATTAAATGCCTTTGATTGAATGATTCAGATAATCTAGTCATAACTTATGTATATATGTAAACCGTGCTCGACTCACATAGCTTGTGCTACAAGCTCTGCCCCATGTACCCATACCTTGCAGAAGGTACCCAGACGACAGGAAGAATGCTTGCTCCACAATAATGTTAGGGATAGTATTGCATCCCTGCCAAAACAGGTCACTACAATGAAAATAAATAATAAATTAAAGAGAAATTGCACAATTGTACCTTCAAAGTCTTTTATAATTTATGACATGCCCAAGAAACTCTCTAACTGAATATGGGAACCACGCGTCAATCAAAGGGCAGATATTGAAGCCTCAGGCACCTCCAGTCAGTAATTCAAGAATGGTAGGTCAGGTAGAGCAGTCTTGAGCAGGAACTGGCAAGCCTATAGAGATGTTTAAGCACTCAAATTCAAATAAACAGCCCATGAAGAGCATTCATTTACTATTATTATTAACGTCGTTTATCCTTTCAACCAACTGCCTCAGAGGGGAGATATAACATATTTACAACGACATTTTTACATTAGAAGCACAATGCTATCATTCTAGGGATTGTTGGGTTTTTCACTAAATTTTTCCTATTTTTTATACCAACTAGTCATTGAAAAGTCTGTAGGCATAATTCTTCACTTGCAACATATTACACACTCCAGTTTGTTATGTTTTTGGTCTATTCTGTATACAGAAAATGTCTATTGCAATTTTTGAAGCCAGAAATATAGTTAGTCATATTCATTTAAACTAGACGACCCTGAACTGAGACAACTAGTTTCTAGGTGAAACAGTATTTAGGTTTTTTCTATGGTGGTATAGCTAATAAATGGCTATTATATGTTTTTGTTTCTAACCAAAACCAGAGTATTGTGTTAAAGCATGTTACAAGAACTAGCCAAGGCTTAGATGTGATTCGATTTGGATATTATCATATTATTGTAGAAGTTAGCTAGCAATAAACAAGCATTTGGTTCATCCCATGATAATTGGATTAATTCAATTTCTTTGGATAGAGAAGGGTCCTTCAGAACTGAAGGAAAACAAAATATTTAAATATATTATTGTTTAGAACATGGGAAGAGTTTCTAATGACTCAATGAGTAGCCTTCGGGATGATGCTAGAAGGGGAAAATGAGTTTGGTATATACTAGATTGATGGAAGAAACGAGAACAGTTTTGCTTCCATTGTAGGCATTTACATGAGGTTTTGTTCGCAGAAAGTAAGAAGTATCGATAGACAAACTAGTTGACAAATAAGATGAAAGAATATAGTTGATGTCCTGACCAGAACTATTATGTGTTTTCATTTCTAAGCAAAACCAAGGGAGTATCATATCAAAGCATGTTACAAGAAATAGGTCATCCTACCAAGGGTGAGATGTGATTTGATTTGGATATTATTGTAGAAGTTAGCTAGTAGTAAACAAGCATATGGTTCATCGCATGACATTTGAATTATCTCAATTTCTATGGCTATAGAAGGGTCCTTCAGAACTGAAGGAAAAATATATATATTATTGTTTAGGACATGGGGAGAGTTGCTAATGACAATGAGTAACCTAAGGGATGATGCTAGAAGGGGCTGATGGTTTTTATATACAATAGATGGATGGAAGATACAAGAGCAGTTTTTCTTCCGTTGTAGGCATGTAAATGAGGTTGTGTTGCCAGAATGTAACAATGAATTGGATCCTACAAGGAAACGACGATGTGCATGTCTGATCTGTAAAAACCTAAGTACAGTTGCTTAAAAGAATTTGCTGAATCACAACTTACTGTCCTACTTAGATTGAACTCTAGATTGACAGTTTTGAATGCTTTAGGGACATGAAATTAGTGTGGTATGCTGTTGGAACATGAAACAGAACTTGCAGTACATAAATTAGAACATAAACAATAATGAACAACCTACGTTGCCAGGGAACAGAAACGGAAAAGGGTACGAAATCCGGAAATACAGAATTTCAAAACCCTTGGTTTGGAAATGTCTGTACAATATATTATAAAATATATATATAATATAATGCATAATATTCATTTTTAGTCCATAAAAGATAAAACACTTAAAATTTTATTAATATAATTATAGCATTCATTCAAACTTCAAAAACAAAATGCACATTCAATTCTAGAATAAATCATCTAGATTGTCCTCAAAATCATGAATGCCACTCCCACTAGCTCCACTCCTTGTAATGCTTGCCTCGAAACTCCTCCTTGCAAGTACAAAATACAATTAAAAATATAAATATAAAATATATTTATAGTTATATATATTTATATATAATGCATAATACTCATTTTTAGTCCATAAAAGATAAAACGCTTATAAATTTATTAATATAGCATTCATTCAAACTTCAATAACAAAATGTACATTCAAATTTAGAATAAATCATCTAGATTGTCCTCAAAATCATGACTGCCACTCCCACTAGCTCCACTCCTTGTAATGGCTGCCTCCGAAGTCCTTGCAATGGATGCCTCCTAAATTCCTCATTGCTTTTGTAAAAACAGAAGTGATGAGTGTGTTTTGTCTTTGCATATAGTGTGTATATATAGGTTTAGATAGTGTATTCTTGAATATTAGGATTTTTTTAATGTTTTAGCTGTTTTTTTTTTAACTTGGTCAACTGTTTTTCTGCTGGAAACGCCTCGGAAATGTCCCGGGTACGTGGCAAAAATGTCCAAAAAGTTTCCAGACGTTTTTGGCAAGTCCCTGAGTGTTCCTAGAGCGTTTCTAGCAAGTTTCCGTACAAGAAACGTTTCCAAGGCTGAAATGTGGTGGCAGGGGGCGCAGCTAGGATGTTTCCCTGCAACATAGTGAACAAGAACAACAACATAAAACACACATGACAATGGATACAAGAGCTTTGACCTAGGCAACCCCGAGATGGAGAAAAACCAATTGGAAGTGGCAATTGCATAACTTCCTTATCTTTCTTATGGCCATAGACAATTATACAAAGAGATTTAGACCAATTACAACAATCACTCTATTGTTTGCTCACATAGCTCCTCTCTGCAACCTTTCTTCCTCCTACAACCAACTAAACACCAACTTTGTCACTTAACACACTAATGCCTTCATTTGGATCATGCCTCTTACTTAGCTTGCCTCAAGGGTGTTCTTTCGTGCACTAAAGGACTCCCAAATGTCTGGTATGACCTTTTTGTCGTTACCCATACTGTTCAATCAACTCAGGTGAAACCATCACAATAGTTACACAATGGCTCCTTCATTAATCGTCAGTTGCTAAACCGCTGATCTACAAGGAGTGGCAATTACAAGAGCAAACTGGCGATTACGCAATTGCCCCTTGCAAATATTGGCAGTTTCGCCATCGTGCAAGAAATACTCCATTTAGAGCCATGCTTTTTGACCAAAACTATTGTTGAATGATAGAGTGGACTGATTTTCTGATCCCTATGGATCAATGTCATCCAAGGCGTTTAATTATGGAATCAATGGTAGCCTATTCATCTACATTTGAAACATTTAATTCCAAGTATCTATCCACCTTAGTAATCCCAAGACCATTTTTACAACAATTAGAACCAAAATTTTGGATGTCGATTTCATTCTCTTACATTTACATGATTGACCCATTATAGACAAAACAAGAGGAGAGAGTTGAATATTAAAGAAAAAAATATCTAGTACAATTAAGTTTCATGTGTGAGATTACTTAAGACCCCAAATGTATTACCTAACACCCCCATACTTAATACCTAGCTACCCACATAACTCCACCACATATATTAAATGTTGGGGAAGGTGCTCAACACACATCCCAACTACCTTATGCTTATGCATCATTTTCTCCATGTTGAAAGGAAACCATGTAGCTTGTGTCTTCCAAGCCTTTTCAATTCTTCTTCCAAAACACGAGTACTTTCTTCTTGGTGTCTTCCTTTCCGCTTGACAAAATACTGCTTGTATTGGTTATCCCTTGCTTTACTGATCTTCTCATCTAACACTTTTTCAAATTCTTCAAATTCTGTTTATTGTAATTGCTTCTACCATTCTACTAAATCTTCTTCTTCTATGACTTCAAGTTCATCTCCTTCATGACAAGAAAACAAATCTGCAACATTGAATATAGGAGATATCTCAATCCCATCTATAAACTCAAACTGAAAAGCACCATCTCCAAATTTATTCAAAATCCTACATCGACCAATTTTCTTGTACCTCAACTTGTTATACTCACCTTCGGGAAATTTTTCCTTCCTTAGAAATGCCATAACAAGATCTCCAACTTCAAAGTTAAGGGCCCTCCTTGAAACATCTGCATTCTCCTTGTATTTATATTACTATCTACAATTGTTTTTCTAACGTGGTCGTGTAATTGTTGCATAAGTTATGCAGATACTTGGACAACATTGCTAATCTTTCCCTTTGCGACATGACATACCTTGCATCTTTCAAAAGCTTTTCTTAGTGTAGACCAATATTACCTCTGCTCCACTGCTACAATGGCCTTATCACACCAAAATGTTTGTACTATGGTTGCACCATATCTCATCTTGATAATGCCCAATATTAAAAGAAACTACGCATGTTTTATCCACTGTTAGCTCATGTCCTTTTCAAAACCAACAAAACAAACCAAACTAAGCTTTTGCACCATTTCTATAGAAACCATGTTGTTTGTGCTACCGCTATCAATAATGTGTTTACAACATTTGACTTTTTGATTTGCAACTTTCCCCAAGCATTTTCTTTCTCAACCATCTTTCATAGCCAGGTTGATTGTTCTTTGTCTAGAACATACAAACCCTTCTATGATCGAGACTTCTCCATTTTCAGTAGTGGCAACAAATACTACTTGTTCTCCTTGAGAATTGTCATTTCTTGGTGGATTTCTTCTTTGTTTCTCACCTCCTTGAAGGCATCCAAATGCACGATGACCACCTTTGCCACACCTATAACATACATATAGCCTCCATAGACCATAACCACCCTTCAAAATCATCTTCTTCTCTCATTTGGTTCTCCACCTCTTCCATGATAATTTCCTCTTCCTCTAATACTTTCACCTCTGTTTGGATATACCAATTTGAAAGCAAATGCCCCTCCTTAACCTTTGTTTGAGGATTTGTTCACCTTTTCTTCAGTCTTCAATCCTAATTGAACTAAGGCTAGTTCATCCTAAAGTTGAAAACGTAGCCCATCAAAATATCTTGTTGATTTCATTTCATTGTTCTTGCACATTTGTCTTTATTTGTAGCTTCATCAACTGATTAGTATATTTTCAAACATTGGGGCCTTTTGTCTCAAATTTTGAAATTGCCGAAATATTTTGTATGTGCGTATGGATTTTTGACACTCCTAGTCTATACTTAGAATCTTGCTTTGTGACAACTTCAATAAGTCTATCCATGGGATTAAGCACAACATTTTGAAATTGTGGCTGAACTTTTTCATTTGAAATCATCCTCTTGCAGTAACCTAGTTTTTACTTCCTTTAATCTCCTCAATGCTCTCAAATCTCCTCCAATCCCTGAATTGCTCGTCTCTTCTTGCCCAACTCACTTGAACTCCTCCTTGATCCATTTCCTATAAACTCTTCTTACAGTTACAACTCAACTCTTTACAAAAACTATTGCAAAGCACTTCTTGTGCACCGATACTCTTTTAAAAAGAAAAAAGAAAAAATAGTTCATCTTAGAACCAATTATGCTACAACCTTTTTTAATGTGGCTGCTGAACTTCTACAACACCAAATAATGTAATGAAATTGTTATCAAATCTAACTACTTTATGTCGTTGAAGTTGAATAGCCTAAGTCAGAAGGTTGTAGCATAAGTGGTTCCAAGAAGGGTTAATTTTTTGTTTCTTTTTAAAGGAGTATTGGTGCAAAAGAAGTGCATTGAAGCAGCTTGTAGAAATCCAAAGTAACAAGTTGAGTTGTAAGAAGAGCTATAGGAAAGGACACACAAGATTTCAAGCAAATTTGGAAAGGATAGAAAAGAGGAATTGGAGGAATTTTAAGAAAAGTTCTTAGAAGATTGACGACTGTTGAAGCTAGGTTACCACAAGCTCAAAATTTTGTGCTTAATCTCATGAAAATATTTATTTAAGTTTTCCAAAGGTGAGAATCTAAGATTAGACCTGAAGTGTCAAAATTCTAAGGGGATTTAAACCCGTAAGTATTTATGGACTGCATTCAAGAATTAGAAATATATTTTTGAGATGGAGAATATTGGAGAAGATGATCCTTGAAGGGCCAGATTTGCAGTTTCAAGGATGAACTCCCATTCTGCACTTTGGTAGGAGAATCTACAAAGGGCAAGAACAAAAGAAGGCAAAAGGAAGATGCAATTGTGGCTAAGCATGCTGAAGCACTTAAGGAAGAGTTAGTGACAACAGACTTTCAACAAAAATTATTTTAGCAATTTCAAAATTTGAGACAAAAGGACAAGCATTTAAAAAACATATTGATCAGTTCATGAAGCTTTAAATAAGAACAAATGTGCAAGAATACAATGAAATGACAGTAGCAATAAATTTTAATGGGCTATGTTTTCAACTCTAAAATGAAGTTTAGTTGTATTCCCTTGACAATGTTTATCAATTACCATTAAAGATGGACAAAAATGTGAACAAGAGACATTTCCAAAGATAGGAGGTTTAACCTCAAACAAAGTTTAAGGAGGGGCATCTACATCCAAATTGAAAGATCCAAATGAAGATGGAAGTGAGAGTTTTAAAGGGGGAATTCTCGTGGAAGAGGGGACACAATTAGAGAGGGAGCAGTAGATGCAAAAGATGTTACCTGCAATTGAAAATGAAGAAGTTTGATGGGGAGAATGGTTGGTACGCTCTAGATAAAGAAGAACCAATCTAAAGATGAATACAGATGGTTGAGGAAGAAATAAAATTGCTCAAAAGGAGGCATCAATAGATGCAAAAGATTCTACTACAACTGAAAATGAAGAAGTTTTGATCATGAGTACGCTCCAGACAAAGAAGAACCAACCTAAAGATGAATATAGATGGTTGAGGAAGAACATTTTTCAGACAAGATCCAAGTCATAAGGTAAATGTTTTAAACTCATTATTGATAGAGGTATCATAGAGAAAATGGTTTCGCTATAAATGGTGCGAGAGTTTAATTTGGTTTGTAAAACAAATCGTAGGCTATACAAGTTATCTTGTTTTCAAAAGGACAAGGTGCCAGTGGATAAAACATGCTTAGTTTCTTTTAATATTCCCAATTATTAAAACGAGGTATGGTGTGGTGGGCTTCCCATTAATGGATGTCACCTATTGTTTGTAAGGTCGTAAAAATATGACAGGACTGCCCACAATGGGAAGAAAAATAATTATACATTCTTTATGGATGGAAGAAGAGTTGTTTTGTTGCCTTTTAAGGAAGAAGAGGAGAAGAATTTCTTACTTGTATCATCCAAAAAAATCATTAATTCTGTAAAAAAACAAAGTGGTGTTATTCCCTTATAGTAAAAGATGTTGGGAAGGAAGTTGTTGGAAAAAAATATTTTTCCATTGGAAGTTAAGAAGATTTTGGAAGAATATAAAGATAGAGTGCCTTCAAGGATTCCAGCTGGATTACCTTTACTAAGGGGAATTTCCCATCAAATTGATTTGGTTCCTAGAGAAAGCCATCCAAACATTGTTGCACTTAGATTGAACCCAAAGAGAATGAGGAATCGAATAAACAGATTGCAGATTTTGCAGGTACAAAGGAATTGTATGAAGAGGGTGGGGATGTTGGAGAAACGTGGAAGGTATGTTGAAAACCAACAAAGTTTGATAGAACACCATTCCTAGATTTTTTCTTGCATGATGAATTTTTCCTTAGAATATGTATTCCTCATGACTCTTCTAGAGAATATCTAGTTAGGGAAATGCTAAGTGGTGGTTTGGGAGGACATTTACATCATAATAAGACCATTGGCTATAGAGGATAGGTATAATTTGTCTTCATTAGGAGAAGATGTTACTAAATTTGTTAAAAGATGCAAGGTATTTCAAACAGAAGATGATAGGAGTCAAAATATAGGATTGTATGCTGCATTACCGGTTCCAGATAAGCCATAGGAGGACATCTCTATGGATTTTGTATCTGGGGTACCAAAGACACAAACAGCATTTGACTCTATGTTTGTTGTTGTGGACGGCTTTTCTAAAATGTATGACTTTCTCCCATGTAATAAGACAATTGATGTAAGTAAAGTGGAAAAATTATTTTTCAAGGAAATTTTAAGGTTACATGGATTGCCAAAGAGTATCACATTTGGTAGAGAAACAAGATCCTTGACTTGTTTCTGGAAAACAATGTGGAAAAGGTTAAGACACAAAATCACAGTTTAGTTTCACCTACCATCCACAAACAAATAGGCAAACTGATGTTATTAACAGGTCCTTGGGTAATTTATTTAAGAGTTTTGTTGGCAAAAGACCAACATAGTGGGATAATGTGCTACCCCAGACTAAGTTAGCATATAATGGTTTTGTGGATAGAAGTAAAATTCACACTCTATTCCAGATGGTTTTTAGATTTGATGAAGTTTCCCACTAAAGCAAGGATAAGCGATGATGCCAAATAATTTGCAAAACAGATGCAACAATTACATGAATAATTTAGAAAAAAAATTGCTAATAGTAATGCTAAATACAAGGAGAATGCAATGTTTTGGGGGCACAAAAGTTTCAAGTTGCTGATCTTGTTATGGCATTTCTAACGAAGAAACAATTTCCCAAAGGAGAGTATAACAAGTTGAGGTACAAGGATATTGGTCCATGTTGGATATTGAAGAAATTTGGATGTAATGCTTATCAATTGGAGTTTCCAAAGAGGATTGAGATATTACCTATTTTCAATGTTGCAAATTTATCTAGTTATCATGAAGGAGATGAACCTGAAGTCACAAAAAAAAGGAAAATTCAATAGAATGGGAAAAGCAATTAGCCAAAAAAAAAACAGAGGATGAGAAGATTACAAAACAAGCCATAATCAATACAAGAAGTATTTGGTCAAGTGGAAAGGAAGACTCCATAAAGAAAGTAATTGGGTTTCAGAAGAAGAAATCAAAAGGCTTAAAGGACACAGACTACTTGGTTCCCCCTTCAATGGGAGAGAATGATGCAGAAACATGAGATTGTTTGAATGTGTGTTAAGCTCCTTCCCCAACATTTTATAAGTGTGGTGGAGTAATTTAGGCGACTAGGTATTAAGTATGGGATGTTATATTTTAGAATGTTATGTTAAATGTTGGTGTCAGGTAATAAACATGGGTGTTCAGTAATCATGAGTGGGTTATTAAATGAATGAGATAAAAAGTGGGTGGTTTAGATTTTTAGCAACGTGTCTAGTGTCTTTTGGCACATGGTTTTGGGAGGCCCATAGTTTTGAGAGGCACACAACTTTGTTGGCTCACGAGTTTAGCTCTCATGTAAAGTAAGTCACTATGAACAAGTCTATAAAATTTGCTAATGTGTAAGTGGAAAAGACAACAGCAATGTGAACAAAAGGATTCTTCTCTTTTACCCTCATCTTGTCGTGCATATTTCTCCTCACATAGGTATTTGAAAAAAAGGATTCTTACAGCATGAGAAAGCACTCTCAAAATCTTTCCGGCAAGTGGTTACATTAAAAAAATTAAGCAGTATTGGGGGATCTACGATCTTAAGAAGTTGGACTTCCAAAAATGTTGTACTGTCCTTTTTCCAATTGTGACTCGGACAGGAAGGGGGAAAAAAATTATATCTTGCAATCTTGGTAAGCAAATCCAGTGTTGTTTTTTGCATTGGGAAGGGCATTTTCAGATCTACTTGCCTAGAGGTTTTGTTTTCAGGTCATTGGCAGCAAAACCTTGGTGGATGCTCTTTCTTTATCCCAAATCTGATTTAGAATGGCTCCAAAATCTACAAGGGAATCCTTACAAGAATCCTCATGGAATTGGCTGTATTAGCACTCTTGAGAAAATCCTTCAGTCATGTTGGCACTCTTGATCAGATTTTGGCCAGTCAGACTGAGAACCAGACCAAACTAATGCAAGAAATGATTAAGAGTGTTCTAGACTATGAATCTGTAAAATCAATCACACGCACAACTGTACAACATCTCTAGAATAGTTCTGCCCAGCAACTTGGCTCTGCTCACACAACCAAATTTGTCATCTTGACTTCCTAAAGTTGACAAAAAAAATAGATGACTCCCCTTCACTACCATCTCTACAAGATCCTTTCCATCCTAACCACGAGGCACCATACACTATTTAGATGGTTAGCCACACAGCACATGGTGAAAATATCATTTTGGAGACCACAATCTCTTACAACAAGTTACACTTGTTAACAAGTGTATCTCTTCAAATACGTTCTACTCTTCTTCCTCGATCCAAAATAGAAATTCGGCAAACTGATGATGAACTCCATATTGTTCATCCCCTTCCTTGGTTGACAGCGGGTCCTAATCTTGAGTGAACTTCCTCACAGCTCCAAGATGGAGCCTTCATTGCCAGTGTTGGCATCTTTTGTGCTTCACTTCCTCCCATAGGTTATGTTCTTAAGCAGGGAGGACACCAAAAGGCTTCTCATTTAGTAATTCCTATAATCGAATTCTCCACCTTCAATCCAGACCTCGAGCCACTAAAAGGAAATCTCTTTAATATGAAGACCTTTTTCCATGCAAATCATCAGTTTTGGAGCTCAAATATTCATATGAAGATCCTTTTAGCATTAAAAAGCATTTCAGTCTGTGGGATATTTTATTCCCAAATGTTCCAACTTCTCTCATTCAACATCTAGATTCTATCCATCTGGAGACTCCATCGTCATTGTTTGTGGTCTGCACACACTCCATATTCCGTCAGTTTCACTTCTCTACTGGTTTATCTTAGAAGCTACAAGGTAGTTCTGACTCCTGCATCAAAATTGGTGAAAATTATTTCCTCTAAGCAGAGAGGAAATGATGAGACATAATCACGCTGGCGCAGTGTAATTTATTTAATAGAGTTACACGAACTAGAGTACTTTATTAAATGTTTTACATAGTCGCATGGGCTTCTTGTACATTCTTTAAATGTTGAACATATCCGTATGCACATCTCTCTTCTCTTGGAATCTTCCTCTAGAAGCTTCCTTGTATATTCTTTGTAACTTCTCTCTCTCTATACACACACACACAAAAATGAGCGACATGTACAGTTGTGGAAATCTCCTCTCTCTTCTTGTTGTTGCAATTGTCGTCCTTAGTTCATATCACTTTAAGAGTTTCAACACTGATCATTACATGTCACAGTTGTCAAAGATAATCCCGAGGTTATTATTATTGTCGACCATAATTTGTTTGTTTTGTCCATCATACAAAAAATTCAAGGAACTGAAATTTCGTTGATATTCCTGAGCTTATTATCATTGTCAAGAAGCATAATTAGTATCATTAGGATAGATATATCTTCAAAAAAATATTCGCCGACTCAGTTGCATGTATACAACAAAAACAGAAACTAAGACAATCTTGCAAGGAAAAAGTGCAAAATACAAACCAGCAAATTCTCGTCTAAACTAATATAATACCACAGCAGTCTTCTAGGATGCACACAAACATGATTTTCTTGTTTGAAAAGACATGGCAGGAGGTAGCACGGACCATTAAATTGTCAGGACCATTGCAAGACGATGACTTGGAACCAAGATTGGACAAGTGAACTGTTAAAGCCAAAAAATAAAAAAGTTATATTTCCCAATGCCAAAGGGAATCACACACAAATATTAAGGCTGAGATAATAAGCATAGTATTGATAATTCGTAGTAAAAAAGGAAGCACAAGTTTTGAACCTGAGGAAATTTTGGCCTGGCTCAGAGAATTAACTAGGTTAACAATTTGTTCCTGTAAGCAAAAGGGAAAATAAGACACAGTAAACACTACGATAATTAAAAACTGCAAAGAAAGTGATATATTAAAGAGTCAACTTTACCCTTTGTGTAGCATTGCGCTCTGAAATACTCCGCATAAGTGGAAGGATTGTAGATATTGCTACATTAGATGTAAAACTTGTTGAGAGAGGCACGGTCATTGGCTGAGGCAAAGTCTGAATTTTATAAAAACCCAAAATTCAAGGTGAAATGCATTAACAAATAAGCCACTAAGGAAAGGTCAATCTAGAAATTGATTTAAAAAATATTCCTAGAATATATCTTTTACAGCAATCACAACTTTAGATTTAAATTGAACTTGGAATAAAGGCATTGTAAAGCAGTTGTACAATGAACTGTATACATTGGTAACAATGGGGTACAAAAATATATTAAATGCTTGTATTTTATAAAAAATTATCATTATACATAGATTTTTTAGACCAAAATCGTTAGTCAACCATCACAACCCAATGATTAAAAGATAAAAGTGAAGCAGCTAAGATCATTATAAAGTGCTATACCAATTTTCCATGATAAGATAATAAACCAATGCCTTCAAGATGAAACATAAAGACATCATTGCGCCAATGTACAAATCAAAAGAAACTGATTAACTATTGTATAAAATTCCTATTAAGGGTTTACTACATAAATTGCAATCATCTCATGGTGGAAGTACAATAGTTACTAACAAGAAGAATAACTGAATATGCAGTATCTCTTGTGGAAGAAACCTTAATGAAGAAATACAAGCACAAAAGAATGACAAGTGATTTTAGCAAATAGCAATGGCACTGTCGCGAATCAATAATTTTCCTGCCTTTATAAGTGATGGCATATTATGCATAATGATGCAATGATCACTCCATTGTGAAGGCATTAGTTCCATGATAGTCTGTTAGCTAGTTTGTGAAGAAAGAAAACATATGAAGGCATCATGTATATTGCAGAAACATGAAAAGAGATAGAAAAGACATTATTATTTGCGAAACATGACAAGGGAACAAAGTTGAAACCTTCCAGAAGGTGGATCGTTTCTCAATCCTAAATAAATGGCATAGTTAACAAATCCGGCCGGATCCGAATTTTTTGGCTGGCCCGGATAAGTTCGTCTGGGTTGGCCCTGTTTTTTTCCAAAAAAATATTTTTTTTTATTTTTTCATTTTTTAAGGTTTTTTGCGCAATGCCCAGAAACCATAAACATGATATAATATTAACATTTTATATTATTTTATTGATATTTTTCATTGTAATTGTCAATTCTGCATATTTTAAAACTATGCTCACATATATATCTGTATATATATGCCGGATCGGATTTTTCCAAACTTTTTCAAGAATTCCGGATTTTGGATTTTTTTGCCCTCCCGAATGGATCCGAATTTCCGAACTTGGTAACTATGAATTAAATGGGAATTCTATATGGACTTTATAATGTGCTTGTTCCAAACTAGTGCTCATCAGGGACATGAGTTGGGGGATGCATTTCCATACCTCCATAGGAAATGGTATAGGGGCGTGCCTTGGAAAATTCCCTAGTTATCCCCTTGGCCTGTAGAGTAGAGGGGAGGGCCATCCTCGTCACTTGGCCATCCCCTAGAATGAGGGCAACTGGCTAGGGACATCTAGTTATCCCCTGGCTCCTCGGCTCCACAAGGGACCTCTAGTCATCCTATATATAGCCACTTTAAAACAAATCTACAAAAATAAAATATCATGTTCTAGTTTCAGAAACAACAAGAAAGAACAATGCCTACGATGCAAATAACCAGATTTAGCACATTTGTAAGTGATTGAACCAAATACGCTTTACATTTACATTATGTATCACTGGAATTCAAGCCATACACTTCAAAAAAGATATGAGTTGTTTGATTGAAGCCAATCTTACTTTAAATTTGTGTCTAGTGAAAACAACATGTCAGGTCATTAAGGACCAAATACTGAAAAGGAATCAAGAAATTTGACATGAAATCCCACTAATGCACAGAAATTATATTTTTATAAAACTGAGATGTGAACGTGCATCTTATAGAAGCCCTAAGGAACACAACAACAGAGAGAAAGAGTGGACTGAGAGAAGGCCTTAATAAGTTAACTGTTGTTAGATGACGAAAACAAAATTCTACTTTGATTTCTAGCTATCATTTATGTTTTATGATTCTCATTTATCTGATTCAAATTAATGTATAGACTTACCCACGGGCATTTGTTCTGCTCCCCCCTGAGAATTGGGTAGGGTCCTATCCATCCCGAAAAACATGTGAAACTATTTCCTAGTCCCCTTCTTTAGGAAAGTTGGTATAGTGGCATGGCCTATCCCAAAATAGAAGACAAAATAAAATATTATCCATGGTCAACAGACTTGCAAAAACGCCCAAACTTATTCCTTGTCATGTATGACACATAAAGAAGAAGAGAAGATGCTATAGATTAAATATTAATTACCATTCTCAAAATATGGCCCCCCCAACAAACATTTTATGAGATCGATACACTAGGTTTAAAGGAAACTTTTAGGACTTGTTCAAAGCATAGTTATCAAATCCGGCCAGATCTGGACAAAATCTGGGCGGATCCAAATTTTTTGGCCGGCCCGGATAAGTTTGTCCGGGTTGGCCCTGTTTTCTTTCAATTTTTTTTTTTTTTTTTTCATTTTTTAAGGTTTTTTGCAAAAAAAATTGCCCAAAAACCATAAACATGATATAATATTAACATTTTATATTACTTTATTAATATTTTTTATTGTATTTGTCAGTTTTGCATATTTTAAAACTATGCTCACATATATATCTGTATATATTCCGGATTGGATTTTTCTGAATTTTTTCAAGAATTCCGGATTTTGGATTTTTTGCCCTCCCGAACAGATCCATATTCCCGAACTTGGTAACTATGGTTCAAAGCCTTAGACAAACAAAGTCAGATTTCACCAATGTTGAACTTCCTCAATAAAATAGAAATATATTCAAATGAGATGGAAAGTTGAAAGTTGAGAGTTGAGGGTTGGAAACATAAAATGTTTATGTAATATTTTTAGCCTATTAAATATAGGCTTCTCTTATGTAGATAATTGTTAGGAAATAGAATCACATCAAGACAAGCAAGCAGACAGCATGAATTAATTGAGGGTATGTTTAGAGCTTATGTGAATACAAAGCAAACCTTGTGAGAAGAAAACTCTAGTTCATGGAAATTTCCTATAATTAACATAAGTATAGAACTAAAGGTAGTACCTATTTCAGATCCATGTACAATTACTAGTTTTTTACCCTCCAACTACCATTGATGTGGATTAAAGAGTGAATGAATGATATGATTTTAATCATGTCCGCAAGAACTAATAGTCTATGGGATGACAAATGTTACAACGATCTCAATCACCAAAAGGCGCTGAATTTAGAAATGCTAGATATAATCAATACCATAGTTCACATACTCAAACTTGGTAGACCCAAAAAAATCCATCTCCGCAAAACTAGGCAACTTAAAAAAACTTAAATTTCTTTAAAAAAACATAAATTTTATACAAAATGTATCAAATGAGTCTGTAAAATGTTAGGGAAGTGTTTTCTATTAGATTTGAATATAGAGTACAAAATTGCATCATCATGCAAACACAATAGTCAATTGAGAACTGTTATAATTTTTACTCGTGAATTTATGATGATTGTCATTCAAAATCAGCATCATAAATTATATATCCATGCAAAGTTATAAATTACAAAAATTTACAATTTCCTCTTCCCTGTTCTAGTGAAAAATCAATGAGATTGAGAGGGTTTAGTCATCGCACTCCGTTGTAGCTGCTCGCTCCATATAGAAGGTTGTGCCTACGGCTCCACCTTGGTACTAGATAGCTTGACTCCTCTGTTGCCACATGTTCAACATCATCTACAAGGATGTCACCTAATCCTATCTCTCTTGCTTTCATTGTACCACTACTTACACACTCCATAGCTTGCCTTTCAAAATTAGCAATCTCGTCCTTTGTGAACAAGGGGGTCTCTTTATCCTGCATAGTCCAGTCACTGTTGGGATCAATCTCATCCATATCAATAGGTTCATGTGATGTGTCATCCACATTTCTTGTGCAAAGCCAAAGGTTGTATTGCACAAAAACTAAGTCATTGACGCATCATTGAGTCAATTTATTTTGTTTCTCCGTGTCAATGGCCTCAAACAAACTCCAATTGCACTCACATCCAAATACACTACAAGGTTGAAATAAAATTCTAAGGGCTAGCTTTTGAAGATTTGAGGTATTTCCACCCCAATCTTCTCACCAAGAACCTGCAAACAAGATATTCAAAATTTTATAAGAAATTAATAATTGTAAATTTATAAATTATAAGATATAAGTAAAGACTCCAATTTTTGTGACCTAGTCTTTGGGTGGATCTCCCTCGGTTAGCTAGTGGCGAAGAAAAGAGTTTGCCCCTCGCTTGTAATTATGCAACTCTTAAATAATGAGGTTTCTCGCCTCAACCTTAGGTGTCATCATCTCAATGCATGTTGAGAGGCCCTCCATAACCTCCCTATTAACAATTGTGAAGCAATCGGAGAAGAAAAACTTGGGGTTGAGGTAGTACCTCATTGCAAAAATGGGTTGGTGGAGTTGATTGCTCCACCTCTTATCAAATATTTCCCAAATTGGATCAAATTTGTCTCAATTCCCCCTATAATAAGTTTGGATGGCCTATTTGGCCTTATCTATGACCTAATAAATGTATCACATTAGTTTTTCTCCCCATCGACCAAGAACAAAACCCTCACCATAAGCTCTGACACTTAAAAGCAAATTAAAGTTACAAATTTACAATTAAAATCAGTACTTTTTAAAATTGAAATAAAGGGATCGACTTGAAATTTAAATTGAAGTTTGAAGTTACCTTGATGATTTTTGTAGCTCTTTTCACAAAGGCATCAACAAAAACCGTCTTTGTGGTCCTCTACCCATCAACTTTATTTGAAAATGTCAATTCTCGCCATGCTTGACTCATAAATATATACTTCAACGATGTCAACAACTACAAATACTTTGTAACGTTATAAAGTTAGTTGCAAACCTTGTGATACCTGTTCGCACAAGCTCTTTCCCCTTGGTGTGATCTCTCCTCAAGCACCCAAGGGTGATTATAAATGTATTTTGTAATGTTTATGGCATCTTCTACAACCAATTTCACCTAATCAATTGTGCCTATGTTCTCCAAAATAAGGTCAAGGCAATGATCCATGCAAGGGTTCCAAAAGGGTGATTAATGCCTCTCCATAAGCAATCTCTCAACCACCAGATATGTTGTTGCATTATCAATGACAATTTGCATAACATTCTTGATGCCCATCTCTAAGACAACCACCTCTAACATCAGGCTCAAAGTTTTTGCATTTTTTACTTTGTTAGATCCATAAACTGACTTCAAAAAAACCATCTCACCATTTGAAGCCACTAAAAAACTGATGAGGGTGCAATTCCTTCCATCCATCCACCCATCTGAAAGAATAGTGCATCAGAACTTTCATCATTGTTTCTATTTTTCTTCTAGAATTGACTTTGCATCTGCAACAACATTTTGGAGCAACATCTCATTTAAATCTTTTGGAGAGGATGCCTTATACCCCTTCCCTACAACTATCAATAACGTCACCAAATACTCCCAATACAAGCTATTCACCACATTGAAAGGTGTTGTAATACCAAAATCTGCACACACCTTATTAGCTTCTTAGTGATCCTCTTTGTTCCACCTTGTATCTTGCAACGAAGGTTGTGCCCTAGTATGTTTCTAGATACAAAAAAGTCATGTGATTGGACTTTGCTCAAACTCAATGATGTGGATGTGCCTCGGACTCATGACCACGACTAGAACCCACAATCTCTATGATATACACCTCCGTTTCAACTGTCAAGTCGGGATTAATGGTTGCTACTATGGTTGCTTGGACCCTTGCCCTCTCTAGTTTCTTCTCATCTAACAATGCAAGTGTTTCTTGCATCTCTCAATTTGCCTCTTTAATTGCATTGGGACACAGCGTGACGTTGCACCAAAAAATGCATGTGATACGGTATATGAGGTGATTGATGCCTCCAAAAACCTTCTTCGAGAAAATCACACTCTCTTGGGATAGTCCAACTACATACTTCTGAACGGGGGAACAACTTTCAACAAGACAACTTCCACTCACTAATGTTGAGCCTAATGCAAAGCTAGATGCCATTGTATGTTAACATGCAGCGTGTTTAAATACCAAAAAAAAACATTTAAAGAAAACCTAAATCGTAAACCCAATGTACAGGGGAAAAAACCAACTATTTCATTCATAAATTATAAAAAACTAGTGTAAATCATGAAGAAATATTATAGGAATTGAATGGAATGCATGTAAATTTGTAAATCATGTTTAGAAACCTAATATTAACATTTTAAAAAGAATTTACAAGCTTGGAAAAAAATAACTTGTAAATCAGATTTTTTCAAATCTGCTCTACCAATCCGCTATTAACTCCCTCCAATTCACTCAAAGATGCTCAAATGCTGTGATGAAAATGTGTGGGCATGTGGACTTAAAAAAGAATCAAATGCAACTTTTTTACCACATCAAACTGCATACAACAAGTTATGCGCTCAGACTCACCGACTACTCTCCACGAGTTCTACGCTAAAACTCACCCCAAGTAGACTCACAAGTTCGAGTGGCAAAAACTCGCTTGGGATAAAAAATGGCGAGTACTTGATGAGTAATTGAACTATGATTTATACTATTAAAATGAGAAAAGGAAAGAAAGGCATTGAAAGTTCAAGGAAGCGCATTATCTCCGAGATCTTTTGAGGTTGGTAATAAATTATATATGATGTTGACACCAATTATCATATCCTAGCAGGTGTATGAGGCTATTACCATTGTGGACCATTGAAAATCAATGAAAAGGTAAATGGCATTTCTTTAAACCATAATTAAGTGCGTGTGAAAAGACGCATTGCATTTTCCATGTAACTTATTTACAAAAATCATTCTTTTGTTTTAATAAAAATCTGACAAGTTGTGTATGTCCAAGAGGTTGAACAAGAGATGTCAATGCAATAACGATCATCAATTAAATACTAAGAATAGTCTAAAATAGGTGCATAATGAATATCTAGTAAAATGGTCCAGTAAGCTCCTTCAAGAAGCAAGATGCTGGCCTACATCCTATATTAGAGAAGCTGGCCTCATTGAGAGCAATGAGGTTTTGACATTTTTGTAGGGGAAATTCATTATCAAGTTGACTTCATTCATCTTTTGACTCACAACCTTGATGGGTATTTTTTATTAGAACACTCTCTCTCTTCCCACAAAATCCATTATCAATTTGATTTCATTCATCTTTTGGCTCACAACCTTGATGGGTATTTTTTATTGGGGCGCTCTCTCTCTTCCCACAAAATTTAGATTAAGAGGCAAATTATTTTGGGAACAAAGGAGCAAAGTAAGCTAGAGAGGTGTTAATTGTGGTTCTTGATGTTGATGAACTAGCATTTATTAGTTGTTGAGGCAGATATTTAACTAACGAGAAGACTTTCACTAAAGAATTAACCTTCCCACTTACCAACTTTCATTGAGATTAAATCAAGTAGTCTATTCCTTCAAGAAGCAGCCATTTTTTAAAATTCCGTTGGTAGAGAAATTGGCAGAATTTAAGGGTATAAAGTTGGAATTGATAAGAGCTAGGTGCAAGCAAAAAATTGAAGACTTTGCACAGATGGTTGAAGCACAAAACAGAATAATAAAGCATCTTTTGGAAGCTTCAAAAAATGCAAAAATTAAAGATATGAAAGTTAAGAATGGACATCATACAAAAGAAAGCCACATGATGGTAAGGGACATGCACTACTTCAAGGATGGAAATGGTGATTATTATGAATACTTACATTATCATTAAACTGAGGAAAGTTTGGAAGCTTAGCATTTGCATGTTACCTGTCTTCTCAATCCTACTCTATTACCATGCTGTCATTTGGATACTTGTGCTATGTTTTGTTTATAAACTTTACAAATAGTTTCTTGGTGTTAATAAAGTTTAACTTTTGGTTAAATTTGTCTTCTTTCTTTAATTTGGTAGAGAACTTGAAGTCAAGCTATGGATTTTCCAGGTTCTGTAAAGGATTCTACCCTTTTCTAATCAGAAATATCTCATCGTTACATATATCTAGATTTTTTGTGAAGGATTTACCTATAGTTCTTTTGCTATAACAGACCTTCACAACCTGATTTTTACAGTGTATTTGAGTATAAATCTCAAGGTATAGCTGATGCTTTGTAAACATCACATATTAATGAACTACTTCATGTTTAAAAAAAACAATAATTGGGATTTTGGAGAACATATAGGGTCACAAGGGCAGATGTTACACCCTTAACCAATAGCATGTATTGAGATATGTGTGGCCGACTTGTGACCAGCATAATCTTTTACTTAGTCATATGATAATTTATATATCTTCATATTGGTAGTAGTGTTTGTGGTATAGATAATGTCTACTGAGATACCGGACTATCAACATGAAGCATACATAGAATAGTAATTGCATAACATACCATGGCAAAGCAAAGTATCCAAACATTAGCAGCGTTGTATTCATAAAAGATAAGATTTGATACAATTCATACATTACAAGGAGGCCCTGATACAAGCGCCCATACCATGAATACAATATGCTATTTGAGGGGCAAGACCCAACGGTTGTCAGTGAACCCAACCGTCACCACTGACATAATTAAGGGTCTTACTACATCACTAACAAAATGCCAACAAAAGACTAACAAAACATTGTCAGCAATAACAACCCATTTTTTCATAATTGTCGGTTTACATTTTCCCCCCTTAAAACAAATCAGAGTCCCTTCTGACACAAGTCATAGACAACATGATAAAAATTAGAAATAAGAGGGAAGATAGAAGGCATTCTGGTGGAGCTATTGCCGATTTAGAAAGTTTGCAACATTTCAGGGAGCAAGAAAAAACATGTTTCACCCAACAGGTTTCTCCACCACTTTCTTTTTCTCTTCTTAGAAAATCAAAGTGGGGGTCTAGGGGCTATGAGAGGCAGTACCCTGGCTTGCTCCCTATCATGATTGAGGGGTAGTACCCCGCCATGCACAATTTTACCCTTGTACCTTCCTTGAAAAGCCAAGACGACAATCACATTTCTTTTTAAAAACGTTGCTTTTGAAAGCATCTGAAAATTTTATGGATAATGGTGCGTAGACAGGGGATTTGTTTGGTAGATCAAATGCGTTTGGTAGCTATGGTGATCAATTTGGGTAGTGCATAAGGGTCGACAACTGAGTGGTCAAACATTGCTGCCCAAACCGCTGAGATAGGTAGTACCCTAATTGTGTTAGACCATTCCAACAAAACGTCTAACTTCACCAACATGCAGTAAAGATTCAAGGCGACATAAGGGGCTTGTCAATCTCGGTTTCAAGTGTCATGTCCCCCTTTTGATCATGACACTATTGAAGACGCTTAGCCTTGTTTGGTTTCTCGAGGGCTAAGGGAAAAAAGGAAAAACAAAGGAAACATTTAAGTTTTTTAAGAACACTTGTAAAAGCACTTTATTGTTATAAAATTCACTTAAGTTGGGGACCTTTGAGGGTCATGGGCACCCAATCCACTTAAGTGGATTATAAGAGGTGTTCTTTTTATAATTTTAAAAAAAAAAATCCCTCCATTTTGGGCGTACCCCTTGGGGGAGGAGTATAAAGGCAAAGGAGGGCTCATTTGAAAGAGGTCATGGAATATATTTGAAATTAGAGCTTTAAGCATGAAAAGCTTAAGCCATTGACTTAAAGACAAAAACCTTCAAGCCAAAGTAGGATTGGGGACATAAACCCTCATTCCTCATTAAGGACAACTTCATCTTAAGGTTGCAATTGAGCCTATTACTCAGAACAAGACAAAAAAGAAGGATTTAGAAGTTGGTGCTTTTGGGAGGAGCTAATTGGTTTGGGAGATTGGTGATCCTAAGAAGTTGTTTGGCAGGTTGAAGACCCCTACTTGTAGGGTTCTAGCGATCTAGGGCTGGAATTGATTATTTCCAACATTGGCGACTTGGGTTTGGAGCCTAGTTGTTGGGTTTGAGGGCTATTTCGAGCCGAAACAATATTCTGATTTTATACAAATAATTCTGCTATTATTCCTAGATTTTGAGGTATTTTGGGAGGTCATTGGGTCTCAATATTATTTGTAACTATCTATATTTTATTCCCTAATTTTTAAAAATATTTTCAGTATTTGTAGTTTGAAGAAAGTCAGTAATTTGTCCAATATTCAAATCTGAATTGAGTTCTATTTTGGCATACTTATTTGACAATAAATTCAGAAATTCCTTTCATAATTATTGGGCTATCTTCTAGAGCAAAATGTAGCATTTTTCGAAGTTACAAAGGGATTAATTTTGTAATGTTCTCCATTGGTGGCATCTAGGATTTAAAGAAACATCTCAGTTTTTGGAGAGCTAAACTTACTTGTAGGGCTGCTTGTGCCATAGAGTTCGCCATTTTTATATATTAATTTTGGAGGATTTATCACAGCTAGGGTTTGCTGTCACAAATCTAAAAAAATAAAAAATTTGCTTGGGTTTATAGTAAAATTCTAGAATTCAGAGTATATCCCTTTTTTTGGAAGAGTCCAGTGATATCAGAGCCATATCTTGGCTAGCCATGGGGTTTCCAAAGTGATTCGTGCACAAGGGTGACAAGGAGCTAAGGTACTACCTTAGAGGCAAGAAGAAGGTTGAGGAAAATCAGCAAGAAGAAGCAATGGCTCACTTGGATCAGTCACGGAATGATGGTGAAACGAAAGAGGAGGAAAGGCTTGATAGATACACACAAGCCCAAAAACAGATGACAACGGTTATGGCGGAATTTGTCCGCAATATGAGAGAGATGAGGGGTGACAAGCCATCCAATGGGGATGGTAGTGCTTCTGAAAGTCACAGCCTCGCAGATCAACCCCTAAAGGAGAATGGAGGAACCACATGTAGGCCTGACCAACCTACTTTTTTGCAAAAAGAAGTAGCCATTCTAGAAAGGGAGGAGCAACCCATCTTACAAGATAGTTTAGTGGGGGATTATGATGAGTACATGACTTATCCTGTTGATTTCAAGGATCAAATGAAGTTGTCCGAACTCACATCTTGGAAGTATGGGCAACAAGGAGGCCATAGGGTTGGCCAAAGACCTACAGATAACTAAGGAGAACTCCATCATGCTTTGGAAAAGCTTTCACTTTACATTTTTGATTGTTCTTTCAAGAGCTCGACTACGGCTTGGATTCAGAAGGTAGATACCTACTTTTCACTTAGACCTATGATGGAAAAGGATGCTATTCAGTTTGCCACCTTGCACTTAGAGGGAGTTGCCCATGAGTGGTGGTATCATGGGTTAATCACCCAACGACACCAACTCATTCAGTCTTATGAAGAGTTCAGCAAACGGATCATTGAGAGATTTGATAGAGCTGATCCGGAGCTTCATTTCAGAAAGTTGGCTCAATTAAGGTAAAAGGGTACAGTGGAGGAATATGTAACAGAATTTCAGAGACTTTCGATCATGGTAACGGATGTTTCAGAGAGGAGATTGGTGGTTTTGTTCATGGAAGGGTTGGTTGATTCCATTCGGGGTTTGGTCAAGGCTTTTGACCCTCCTCTTCAAGGGGCCATTCAAAAGGCCCTTGATCTTGAGTCTTCAATTCCCCAAAATAAAATTCTGCCCTGTTTTCAGCAATAGTAATTCTTTTGGGCCTTTTGGATAAGAGGCAATAGATGGGAGCAGCAAAAGGGAAACTCTTCCAAGCCACAAAAACCAAATCATTTGGGGCAGCTTGGTAGACAAAACCAGTAGAGTTTGGGGCAGCAAAAGGAGCTGCCAAGATGGAACAATGAGACAAGAAACGAGCTAAGAAGGAAAAAACTTTGCTTCACTTGGAAAGATCCTTGGACACCATGTCACCATTGCCGTGGGAAAGGGCAAGTGCACTACACTGATGTGCATTCAGATGGAGAAGAAGAGGAAAGGGCATCCACCTATGAGAAAGAGCCTTTGGAAATCCTTAGAGGAGAGGACATGAGTGGCACTTTTATTTCATTATCGAGAGCTCCTAGATACTACCCCTTTTGTGTGAAGGGAATATTGAAAGGCAAGAGTGTTACTATTCTCATTGATAGTGGGGCCACCCACAATTTCATTGATAGGAGTTTGATTGTGACATGTGGACTTCAACCTATTGAATTCAAGGGATTTTGTGTGACTGGGGCGAATGGCTTCACCATCCCTTGTACCACCAAGGTTCCCAAGCTTAACATCATGTTGGGAGCACACCCCATTGAGGATGACTTCTATGTGGTTGGCATTGGAGAGACCTAGTCTTAGGCATCCAATGGTTGCACTCTCTTGGAGAGTATACACAAAATTACCAAACTACGGAGCTCAAATTCGATGTGGATGGGAAGAAGGTGATCTTGCACAGCTTGAGTGATAAGGCACCCCCGGAGGTGACCTCAAAAGCAATGGAAGGAATCTTCCATGAGAGAATTTCAGTAGGGGCAGCAAGGAAGAATGTTTTTTCTGAATTGGAGCAGCCACCTTTACTTATAGAATTTGGTCATTCACATGGTTCCGTGAAAGAGTCAAAGATGGGGAAATGTTGCCCTTCAAAAGAGGTCTACGAAGTGGCCAAAGGACAGCCACTAAGGTATGCAAAAGACCATTTAATTCCTTGTTTTATGAACTTAATGAATTCTGAAAATGAAGATTCCAAATAAGTTTATGAAGAGATTGATTTTCAGTTTGGAGAGAAAAGTTTAGAATTTTGCATAGGGAAGACCTAGCGTGTGCTCAGAAAACTCTGGATTTTTTGTGAATAAACATAATTGCTCATGCTCGCAAAGTTCTGAAAAAGTTGATTCATTTCAGCCTCTAGTCACTTCAGTAAAAGAGGGAGAAGATGGACCCTTGGGTTGCCAACTAAAGTGGAACTTTGAAACTCAGGATCAGCACTCCCAAGGCAAGATTCTGTGGTCTTTTTTGGACATGATAGATGCTCTACACAAGGTAAATTCCATCTCCAAACAGCAAGGGGCAAATGGAAATATTTCAGTATGTCTAGAGAGGCTTGCTAGCCAAAGGGATATTCAGTTTTCAGATTTGAAGGGTGATTTCATGATGATACCCCACGAGGGTGAGTTGAGGATGACCAAGTCCTTATGGAGGGGTCATAAGAGGTCTAATGTACGCAGGCCCAGCCAACTAATCAAAAGGTAAATGACTGATCCTACCCTCCCTTTGGGGTATATGAACGCTTGTTCGTGGCCAAATAGCGAAAGATGGAATTCAAGTATTGTGATGAAGTTTCCAGCTCTTCTAGTTGGAAGAAATATGAATTTGGAGGCAAATTTTGAGTGTGGAAGCAGCATTGTCATCCCTCCTATGCTCTCAAGGGCATCCACACACATGCTTCCAACCACTTCACATATCGAGAACATTGTCAATAGTGCAAACAAGAAGGGAAGGGGAGAACTCTTCTTTGGACTAACGTGTTTGTGTCTTGTGCAAGTGTTGATATAGGAGAAATCAAGGCCCAAAATTTTGAAGACTACCTTGCTGGAATACACTTTTCCAACCACCACAATGTTATCATTTCAGAGAATTTCCCTTTTTTATCATCCTTTTGGTACATCCGAGTTATAGGGCCTCCATGAGATGGGAAAGAAATGTTAGAAGCCGTTGTACCATTTCCTAATTGTATAAGCGGTCAAGATTCTTCAAATACAGCAGTAAGGGGCTTCATCAAAAGGTCTCCCTTTTGTGGAAAGAATTAAGGATCAAGAATTGTATAAGGACCATGGTTGGGACAACCCATTGGTTGTTACAATTGCTTGAGGACAAGCAATATTGGACGGGGAGGATTGTCATGTCCCACTTTTAATCATGACACTATTGAAGACCCTTAGCTTTGATTGGTTAGGGCTAAGGGAAAAAAGGAAAAAGAAGGGAAATATTTGAGTTTATTAAGAACACTCGTAAAAGCACTTTATTGTTATAAAATTCACTTAAGTTGGGGCCCTTTGAGGGTCATGGGCACCCAATCCACTTAAGTGGATTATAATAGGTGATCTTTTTATAATGTAAAAAACAAAAGAAGTATTTCCCTCCATTTTAAGTGTATCCCTTGGGGAGGAGTATAAAAGCAAATGAGGGCTCATTCGTTGCGGAATATATTTGAAATTAAAGCTTTCAACACGAAAAACTTAAGCCATTGACTTGAAGACGAAAACATTCAAGCCAAAGTAGGATTGGAGACATAAACCCTCCTTCTTCATTAAGGACAACTTCATCTTGAGGTTGCAAGTAAGCCTATTATTCATAAAAAGTCAAAAAGGAAGGATTTGAAAGTTGGCGACTTGCTTTTGGGAGGAGCTAACTGGTTTGGGAGATTGGCGATTAGAGTTGAAAGCCCTAAGAAGTTGTTTGGCAGGTTGAAGACCCTTACTTGTAGGGTTGCAGGGATCTAGGGCTGGAATTGACTATTTCCAACATGGTCACTTGGGTTTGGAGCTTGGTTGTTGGGTTTGAGGGCTATTTCAAACTGGAACAATATTTTGATTTTATACAAATAATTCTGCTATTATTCCTAAATTTTGAGGTATTTTGGGAGGTCATTGGGCCTCAATATTATTTGTAACTTTCTATATTTTATTCCCTAATTTTTGAGAATATTTTCAGTATTTGTAGTTTGAAAAAATTCAGTAATTCATCCAATATTCAGATCTGAATTTTGTTCCATTTTGACATTTATTTGATAATAAATTCAGAAATTCCTTTCATAATTATTGGGCTGTCTTGTGGAGCAAAATGTACCATTTTTTGGAGTTGCAAAGGCAGGAATTAATTCTATAATTGTCTCCATTGTTGGCATATAGGGTTTGAAGAAACATCTCAGTCTTTTAAGAGCTAAACTTACTTGTAGGGCTGCTTACCTGTGCCATAGAGTTCGCCATTTTTCTATGCTAATTTTGGAGGATTTATCGCAGCTAGGGTTTGTTGTCACAAATTTAAAAAATTAATATTTTTGTTTGGGTTTATAGTAAATTCCAGAATTCAAAGTATATCCCCTTTTTAAGGATATCACATCAATCAAGAAAGGAAGGAAAACAAGACAATGCGACTATCGAGTGTAAATACAACACATACGCCAATCAAAACACAAAGGCAGGAGTTAAAATTTGATAGCGGTTTAGATGTTTTTTAGATTTGTAATCATAAAATACAGTCAAATTATATTTTTAACCGTATTAAAAGGACAAAAAACTACACAACCTATCAATATAACATTCGCAATAAAAAATCAACCATTTTATAATATTAGATATAAAAATATTAGTATATTAATGCATTGAATTATAGCGAAAAAGAAAAGCGGGTTGCAGCACTGTCTAGCATGCTACAACGTAGACCCTACAGCTATATGCTCATTGCCAATGTGACTGTCATAGTAATGAATTTAATAAATACATACAATTTACTCATGGGTATTAAAAGATGGACAAAAAACTACACAACCTGTCAATATAACATTCACAATAAAAAATCAACTATTTTAGAATATTAGGTATAAAAATATTAGTATATTAATGCATTGTGCGGCACTGTCAAGCATGCTACAACGTAGACCTTACGGCTATATGTAGAAACCCCTGTTTCCCTGATTTCTGAAACTGAATATTTTTTTTTGGCTATTTTTGTGTATTTTGATTTTTTTGGTGTTTTTGTATGAAAATAAGTAGAATGCGTTTTTGCCAGATAAATTCGAATAACTCCAAATAAATAAGTAAATAGCAGTGTATTCTTTCAAATAACTAATCTCTGATCTTAATATTCACTTCAGATGATTACAATAAAGATCTCTTGCACACATACAAAATAATATAAAATATTGTTAAAAACCCTGATTTTTTCCAGCAAACCCTAGATCTGGTACAGCCGATACTGCTGCAATAAATACTCCGTTCTCCATGCTTTGGAAGGTACAAAAAGATGATAGAAGTATAGACGCTCAAAAGGGTATTTTCAATTTTTCCAAAAAGAAGGCATTTTGCCCTAGGAGAGAGAAAATGCCTCTGTTGTAACTGTACGGCTTGGTACAGTACCATACGGATTCCGTACGGCGGCAGAAAAAATAGTACGGCTTGGTATCGCTGTACTCCAGAACCCTAAAAAAATTGCGCTACAACTAATAATCTTGTTCTGGATAATTTTCGGATCAAAATCCTGATGAAATAATCTCTGTAAAGCTCTGTGATAATCTCTGTGTGAAATTATCTCTCTCCTGGCAATAGATCAGCTGATATTTCACCTCTTAATTGCACACACTGAAAATTGCACGTTCTCCAATGCAAAAGAATACTGGAAACCCTTGGCTCAATCTTCTCAAAAAAAACACTTAGCAAAAATTTTGTCTTCCACATGAATAATGCACTCTCCAAATAAGAAACCCTTATAACCTTCAAAAAAGTGCGCTTGCCCTAGTTAAGGTTTCATAATTAGAAATTAGGGTTTCTTTTTTCTTTTAATTTTTTCGAAGTCTAAGACACAATTTTAATTATAAAAATAATTAAAACGGCCCCCTTCATAATGAGCGCCCCCTTGAGCCAAAACGCCTAAGTCATAATTACGCCAAATAATTAATATTTAATTAAATCAATTAAATATTAATATCTCCCTCGATACATATCCGATTTTCGATCCATCTGAAGCTGGCGAACAAGGGAGTGATTCCACACATGACCATACCAAAACAGGGGTGCTCCACTGCATATCAAAAATCCCTAAAATATAGGAGCTCCGGCAAATGTGTTCGAAAAAACCTGAACGAAAGCCAACTGAAAAAATTCTGCTAGTCGAAGCCAAGCCAAGCTCCATCATGACCCTCTATCCATCCTATCAGCCTACGAGGGTCGCATAATAAGCTAATCATCAACTCTGAAGATGTCAACTGAAAAGGGGACATGACACTATATGCCCATTGCCGATGTGATTGTCATAGTAATGAATTTAATAAATACATACAATTTACTTAGGGTCAACTGTGGTGGGAGTTTAGTACTTGTAGTTGTAAATATTAGTCATACTTTTCAAATTTCAATGTGCATTGATTTAACTTTTATTTGGATTCTAATATGATTTCATTAATATTGTCTTTCATACATTTAAAACCTATCACTTTTACAATCTACTATTCATAACGGTCTATATTTTTCTTTTACTATTTATTTTTTTCAATACTTTATACATTTTTATTATTTATGATGTCAATTTAAGACTCAATTTAAATATTATTTTTATGTTTCTACAATTAATTTTAAAGCTCCCTGAGTAAATGAATCAAATGCAAAAAGATTTTGAGCTTTTATTTTTTGATCCGCAATCCATCTTAAATATATACCCTTATAATTCATTGGCCTCATCAATCAATTAGCAGAGCTGCAGATATTCAAACCATTCACAGTGATAACATGTGGGGAGCGGAAAGGGATGAATATGCAGAATAAGTTATAGCATAGTCTGTGGAAGTGAATTTGAGAGTTTATGCTTGTTGCAAGCCTCCATTCTCCAACAATGCTCACATTATTGTATCAAGGTTCAAGTATGTTTAATACTCTATTCTCTATTCTTTTTAATTAGTTGAATTTTTATGTTTGTTATTTGTCAATACAATTTTAAAATTTACTTCATAGAAATTTTGTTTATATAGATTATGTTGAAGTAAAATCTATTATAGAGATTACAAGGGTATTTTTATATAAAGTCTAATTTACTATATGTAATTAAATCTCTCTTAAAAAAATACCTTCTAAATACAGCGCTTTGTTTAAATTTAAAAAATTCAGCGCTATTGATTTCATACTTTGTTTACTCTAAGCTCTTGTAATTTTAATTTTTATTCCAATTAATTTAGTTTTTTAATAGAAGTTTGTTCTAAAAAGTTTTTTAGAAAAAAAAATTTCATCAATTTTCTTTTTGTTTTTACCTTCTCACACAAACTATATATTCAACTTTTCATGTTAGCTTTTATGTTATATTCACTATCTTAAAAATATTTCAATGTATAAATTTGTTGGGTAAATGCTAATATGACATGAATCATACATGAGGTCCAAATAATGATTTGGTTGAACTAATTTAACCCTAAAAGGATAATTTGGCAATGATAGTATTTAGTTATAGTTTGTCAAGACTATCATTTGTTTGTGAGGTAAATATAAAATATCATTTTTGTCAATTTATTCTCCATTGTTATATTGAAATTTATCTCTTTATTTGATTGTTGAATATATTAATTTATTTTATTTTTTTTTTTGCAAGTTAATTAAATTTTTTGTGTGAAAGTATTACCAAAAAATTAAGTAAAGCAATTGCGAATAATTCTCAATTATCTCTTTACAAGGGTTCATTTGTAACAATTAATGCAACTAATTTATGAAGTTTGTTCTAATTATTTTTTATTATTTTATTTGTATAAGTACTATATAATTTAAAATGTCTCAAAACAAAAAGAATAAATCTTCAATCAAGAAGTTTTTTGCATGGTCCGAAACATCAAAAGCTTCATCGTAAGAAGATCATAATTTTGATTTAAATGAAGACTTAAATATATTTGAGTATGTTAATGAGTATGGAAAAGAATTTGAAGAGGGGGAAGCTTCAATAAAAAACAAAAAAGGGCTAGAGTAAAAAATAGTGTTTAAAGAAGAATGAAAAGTTAAATTTAAGTGGTTAAGGTGTGCAATGCATGAAGGGAAAACAATCACAAAATGCATATATTATGAAGAATGCAAGTCCACAGGGCCATGGGGCACTAGAACTGGTTGTACTACTTTGAAACATGATGCAATAGTTACTCATGCAAATTCAAACATCCATAAAATTTCACAAAGAAAATAGATATGTGGAAATGAAGAGAAAGCAAAATCAACTCCAAAACACATTGCAAATATTGATGACAGGAATAAGGAAAGAATCATCACAACCATGAAATTAGTTTCTTGGGTTGTGCAAAAAGACTTGCCCCTCTCAAAATACGAGTCCCTTTGCTCTTTGAAGATGTACTCAGAAACACCAAACATGCCAAAAAATAAAGACTATATATCATATAAAAATCATATGGCTGCAAATGATTTCATTTTTCTCATATCTAAGCATTTTGAAGAGAGACAAAGTGCAACAATGTTAGGTAGTTCATTATTCTCTTTGATGTTGAATGATAGTACAGATCAAAGCCTAGAAAAACACCTTGTGGTTTATGCTACTTTTCTAGACTCACAAGGGTTGGGGCCACCTATTTCACAATTTTTAAAGCTCATAAATGTGTCATGGAAGAGAGTAAACAATATACGATGCAATATGTGTTTTGAAGAAAAAGGTCTTTCAAATAAAAGATTTATAGTAGTTTCTACAGATGGTGCTTCATTAATGGTGGGGAGTGAAAATAGATTTGTTACTCTTTTAAAAAAAGCTGTACACAATCTTATAGGTATTCACTCCATTGCTCATCATAAGGGTTTAGCTGCATCTAACACTGCTAAAAAATTACCTAAATTGGTGTTTGTTGAAAAGTTGGCAAATAAGGTATATTCTTGGGTCCAAAATTCTACTAAAAGACAATGAACTTATTGCTCTTCAGGAACTCATGCAACTCGAAACACTTCAAGCTCTTCAAATTCATGGAGTTAGATGGCTCTCAAGAGGACAGTAATTAAAAGATTTGTTGTGTTGATGCCTCCATTGTTAACTTTGTGGAAAAGTGAGAGACTCATGGTATGATAAGGCTAGGATCTTCTCAATGCAATTTTTCTTACATATACTTGCAAATGTATTGTGTGAACTAAACAAGTTGAATAAAACATTTCAAAAAGAGAATGTGGATGTCACATCTTTAGGGGCAACCATAGATTCCACTATACAAACTTTAAGTAGATGGTTTCTAAGGTCCGACACTTTTGCAAATGGCACAAGTTACTTGTCTAAATTTTTATAGAGCACTAAATATGGTTATTTAGAGATTATTGATCAAGATGGACAAATGCATAGGCATGAATTACGATTTGTGGCAATTGCAAATGTGCATGATGTTTATGTTGATGCACCAAAATAGAGAGTGAAGCCTTGCATTGATGGGTTGCTAGAGAGCTGCAAATTTCTTGCAAAAGAATATGTTCAAAAACTTGTAGATTGTTTAAATGAAAGATTCCCAGATTTTTCATTTTCAATTCTATAAATTTGTTTAGCCATTGTCATTATTCAAAGGATGCACATACTAAAGAAGAAAATTCAAAGCGGTGGGTTCTTGAAAATTTTGAGCACTTGCAACATACTTTGTGTGAGGGAGAAGATAAGCCTTTCTTTGATTTTGAAAGTTGTTCAAAAGAGTTGTATAAATTTGTTGATACTCTTCGCTTCAGCTGTGAAGGATTCCGTATGATGGAGGCTTGGAGGGATTTTGTGCCAAAAATTCACATACAAGCTTTTCAAATATGACAACTATGACAAGTAATATTTACCACTACAAGTACAGTGGCATGTGTGAGAGGATTTTCAAGATATAATATAATAAAAGATATACGAAGAACAAAAGTCTTATTGGATATATTGGACGCCTTGATGTGAGTTTCCCTGACAGGGCTTCATATATCAATGGTTGCAGGAATAGGGTTTATGAAATTTGAAAAGATGTCAAATAAATATGGATTTAAAATATCTTAGAATGTTTTATGTGGACATATTTGTAATGGTGTTGTATTTCATATGAGCCAATGAACACTCAATATTTTGCTTACACTATTTGTTTAATGGTGTTTTCTCAAGTCAAAATTGGTGAAATACATTTGATTTTTTTGAAGATATATTAATGTGTGTTGAGAATGATATGATAATTGGTTTACAACGCTTTTCTCGATTAAAAAAATGATACCATACATTTTGATTTTTTGAATATATATATTTGTGTATTGGGGATGACATGTGACCCATCTAAATGTTGTAGTTTAATAAAAATTATTATTAAAGAAGAATATATAATTTAAAAATATTCAATTCTTTTGATGTATATTATTTTTATTATAACAATGATATTGAATTTTTTATTTTGAATCGTAAATTAGTCCATGCATTCTATAAAAACTGTTTCATTAGATGATTATTGATTATAATTTAAATGCATCAAAAATATTATGATAATTTATAGTATTTCTTACATATATTTACACATACTTAAAATAGAATATGATTTTATTTATATCAATAATATCTCTATTGTTATATCATTTTATTATATGAAAATATATATTTTTGTATCTTATGAAAATTATGAAAGTAAAAAAATGAGAAGTGAATGTCATGTGCAAGGTGACATTAGTTTAAAAACCAGCACAAAAAAAATTCTTGGCAGGTAGGGTGACTGTCAAATTTAACCGCTACACGAAGGGCATCATAATCTCTCATCTTCCCAACTACCTCAATAGCATCTCCCAGGTCATTCCTTTGCCAAAAATGTATTAATCCAATTATTGAGGTGGGGCGCGAGGGGGGCGGCATATAGCTGCCCACAAGGTGTTCAAATTATCCGAGCAAGGTTGAGTGATCAATCATTAGTGGTGGTGGGTCTAGTGGCGATTTCAAACACCCTAGGTTGTATGGTGTATATAATAGATCATATGGTCCTCATGTCAGTTCGTTCAGTGTAGTATGTAGGCCATACAGGGCAGTAAGCAAGCCGTACAACATAGGAAAGCAAAACAAGGCGTTCATTGGGTTTTGATGAGTCATACAATCCAATAGTGGACAGCATACGGTTGAAAAGGCAGTCTTGGATGTACAAATGTGTGGTCATTGAAGTGGGCAATCGATTTGCATAGAGAAAGTAGCGTATAATGTCCCAACTAAAGCATACGACATGCCAATTGAAATGGACGACCTATCAGCAGGAGGAATTATCCCAAGAGCATACACTGCAAGATCTCTTAGCACTCTAGAGAATTTGAATATCTGCAGAGTGTGAAAAAAGGAGTTGGGCCCAAGGGTTAAATTTGATGGTCACCTCTACCCTTAAAGAAATTTTTTTGTGATGGTCACCTCTACCCTTAAAGAAATATCACCTTGCACATGACATTTATTTTTCATTTTTTACTTTCAGAATTTTTTTATAGATACAAAAATATATATTTTCATATGATAAAATGATATAACAATAGAGATATTATTGATATAAATGAAATCGTATTCTATTTTAAGTACGTGTAAATAAATAAATACAAAAATATCATATAATAAAATGATATAACAATAGAGATATCATTGATATAAATGAAACCATATTCTATTTTAAGTACATGTAAATATATCTACGAAATACTATAACTTATAATATTTTCGATGCATTTAAATTATAACCAATAATCATCCAATAAAACAGTATTGATAGAATGCATGGATTAATTTAAAATTTAAAATTAAAAATTCAATTTCATTCTTATAATAAAAATAATATACATCAAAAGAATTTAATATTTTTTTAAACAACACTTTGATAAAAGAGAATACATTCTTCTTTAATAATAATGTCCATTAAACTAAAACATTTAAATGGGTCACATGTCATCCCCAATACACAATCATATATATTCAAAAACATCAAAATGTATGGTAACATTTTCTAATCAAGAAAAACATTGTCAACAAATTATCATATCATCCTCAATACACACTAATATATCTTCAAAAAAATCAAATGTATATCACCAATTTTGACTTGAGAAAGCACCATTAAACAAGTAGTGTAAGCAAAAGATCAAGTGTCCATTGCCTCATATGGAATACAACACCATTATAAATATATCCATATAAAACATTCTAAGATATTTTAAATCTTTTGTTTGACATCTTTCCAAATTTCATAAACTCTATCACAGTCCACCGTTGATATATGAAGTCATGTCAATGAAACTCAAATCAAAGCATCCAATGAGAGTTTTGTTCTTCGTATATATTTTACTATATTATGTCTTGAAAATCCTCTCTCACATGCCATTGTAGTTGTTGGAATAGTAAGTATTGCTTGCCATAGTTTTGTCATATTTGGAAAGCTTGTATGTGAATATGTGGCATAAAAAACTCTCCAAGCCTCCTTCATGCGGAATCTTTCACAACTAAAGCAGAGAATATCCACAAAATTATACAACTCTTTTGAACAACCTTCAAAATCAAAGAAAGACTTTTCTTCTCCCTCACACAAAATATGTTGCCAGTGTTCCAAAACTTTAAGAAGCCACTGCTTTGAATTTTCTTCTCTAGTATGTGCATCCTTTGAATAAAAACAAGCGCTAAACAACTTTATAGAATTGAAAAATGAAAGATCTGGAAATCTTTCATTTAAACAATCTACAAGTTTTTGAACATGTTTTTTTGCAAGAAATTTGCAGCTCTATAGCGACCCATCAATGCAAGGCTTCATTCTCTGTTTTGGTGCATCAACATAATCATCACGCAGATTTGGAATTGCCACAAATCGTAATTCATGCCTGTGAATGTGTCCATCTTGATCAATAATCTCTAAATAACCATATTTAGTGCTCTCTAAAAATTTCGACAAGTAACTTACGCCATTTGCAAAAGTGTCAGACCTTAAAAACCACCTACTTAAAGTTTGTATAGTAGAATCAATGGTTGCCCCTAAAGATGTGACATCCGCATTCTCTTCTTGAAATTTTTTATTCAAATTGTTTAGTTCACACAATACATCTACAAGAATATGTAAGGAAAATTGTACTGAGAAGATCCTAGCCTTATCATACCATGAGTCTCTCTTCTCACTTTTTCACAAAAAAAACAATGGAGGCATCAACACAACAAATCTTTCAATAACTTGTCCTTTTGAGAGCCATCTAACTCCATGAATTTGAATAGCTTGAAGTGTTTCGAGTTGCATAAGTTCAATAAATTCATTGTCTTTTAGTAGAATTTTGGACCCAAGAATATCCCTTATTTGCCAACTTTTCAACAAACACCAATTCGGGTAATTTTTTAGCAGCATCAGATGCAGGTAAAGCCTCACGATGAGCAATGCAATGAATACCTATACGATTGTGTACATCTTTTTTTAAAAGAGTAACAAATCCATTTTCACTCCCCACCATTGATGAAGCAACATTTGTAGAAATTGTTATCTATCTTTTATTTGAAAGACCCCTTTCTTTCTTCAAAACACTCCTTGACACACATTTATAAGCTTTAAGGATTGTGAAATAGATGGCCCCAACTCCTTTGAGTCTAGAAAAGTAGCATAAACCATAATGTGTTTTTCTAGGCTTCGATCTGTACTATCATCCAACATCAAAAAGAACAATGGACTGTCTAACTTTTTTGTACATTGTCTCTCTTCAAGATGCTTAGATATGGAATAAATTAAATCATTTGCAACCATATGATTTGTAAATAATTTATAGTCCTTATTTTTCAGCATGTTTGGTGTTTCTAAGTACATTTCCAAAGAGCAAAGGGACTCATTTTGAGAGGGACAAGTCTTCTTGCACAATCCAAGAAACTTATTTCATGGTTGTGATGATTCTTTCCTTATTGGTGTCATTGATGTTCGAAATGTGTTTTGGAATTGATTTTGCTTTCCCTTCATTTCCTCATATCCATCTTGCTTGTGAAATTTTATGGATGTTTAAATCTACATGAATAACTATTGCATCATGTTGCATAGTAGTACAACCAATTCCAATGCCCCATGGTCCTGTGGACTTGTGTTCATAATATATCCATTTCATGACTGTTTTCCTTCATGCATTGCACACCTTAACCACTTAAATTTTATTTTCCATTCATCTCCAAACACTCTTTTTACTCTAGCCCTTTTTTTGTTTTGTGTTGAAGCTTCCCTCTTTTCAAATTCTTCACCATACCCATCATCATACCCGAATATATTTAAGTCTTCATTTAAATCAAAATTATGATCATCTTGCAATAAAGCTTTTGATCTTCCGGACCTGCTAGCCATTTTTGGCCCACATAGTAATTTTTGCCTAAGTATGAAAAGATAGACTTTCAAGCAGGAAATGGCATGTCTTTAGAAGACTTCGGACTTTCGACAGCCCATGACTTAAATGGTTTTATAAGTTGCAAAGTTACAAAGCTCCGAAGTAGTAACTATTGACAATCCTTCCACAAGTCAAATTGTCTCTTGCCATTTAGAAAGTTCACGTCTCTAGCCAAGGAAGAAAGAATACATTGTTTTTTTCTTTGGTAAGGGCCTTTGCTACAAAAGGATGAATTCCTTCGGACAACTTTTGGCTGAAGGAATGGTTCATCAAAGAAGGCTTCTGCTAAGGACACAACTTCGGAGAAGTGCTAAGGACAAAAGTCCATAGGGAATAACGAAGGAAAGGGCCTAAGACAAAGGAAGTAATTCCTTCGGACTTTTTGTTCGAAGGAATACTTCGGATAATTCAGAAGTCCGCCCAAAAAAGCAAGGAATAGCCAAGGTACCCTTCAGAAGGGTCATTTTCAAGAAACCCGAAGGGCAAGGTACCCTTCAGAAGGGTCATTTTCAACAATCCTGAAGGGCACCTACCCTTCGAGAAGGTACAGGAACAAATTTGGGACCCCTGTGAAAAACCCAGGTGCCCTACATTTTTTTCAACAAAGGCGCAGATGCAGGACAAAAGCCCTTGCGGAGGGCACTTGGTCGGTGACATGACCACTGCAACTTTCCCTAAGGACATTTCGAAGGCAGTCGGAGTTCAAAAGAAAAGGATTAATTCCTTCGGACTTTTTGTCTGAAGGAATTCCTTCGGACAAAAAGTCCGAAGGAATTCGAAAAGGTCCATGCCAAAGGCCCAGCAAAGTCGACAGAGCAAAGGCAAATAACAAAGGAAACCTTCGGGTTTTTGTCCAAAGGAATTCCTTCGAACAAAAAGTCTGAAGAAATTCAAAAAAATTACAAGTAAAGTCCGAAGAAACAGGTGAAGGCAACGCCGAAGGATTTACTCCTTCAGGCTTTTTGTCCGAAGGAATTCCTTCGGACAAATAGTCCAAAGAAATTCGGAGAGAAGCCGCCAAAAGAGAAAGACCCGTGGAATAAAACCCCGAGCCAAAGGAAATGACAAAGGAAGATATCCTTCGAAAAAAAGTCTGAAGGAATTCCTTCTGACTTTTTGTCCGAAGGAATACTTCGGAGGATAAAGCCGCAGGAAATCCAAGGAGATGAAAAGAAGTCCGAAGGAATTGCAAACAGAGAATTCCGAAGGAAATTGCAAACAGAGAATTCCGAAGGAAATAAGAAGACCAAGGGGCCTGACATGAAATAAGCCCGAGAAAATGCCAAAAGGTGACGTCCCGCAAGACGTCAAATTTTGACTGCTGGAAGTAACCGTTGAAACAAAGGTAAAGCCAGAATTCCGAAAGAATTAAACCACGGGAAGTTGACCTCAGATTAAGTGACGGGAAGTTGAAAAAAGGCCAAACGGAGGAAATATAGACAAAATACATCCAAATATAAAATCCCACCAGAAATAGACATGAACAGGCAGACCAGAATAGGATAAAATACATGCAAGCAAGGGCTATTTTCGATTGACCGGTCAAAGCTTCAGTTGACTGATTGTTGAAATCCTGCTCATCTCCGGATCAACTCATGCATCTGAAGGTCCAACTCAGCGTCAACTGGAGTTCCAAATTCGAATTTCGAGTTGATTGTTCTAGATTTAAAGTTGACTAATTGTTAAACACCAAATCTACCAGGAGTTTCCCATGCAAAGGAGAATGATCTCTTTGTCCAACTCAGCTTATCAGACGGCCAACTCAGCTTTTCAAACGTTCCAACTCAGCATCAAGCAGCTACGTAAAGTTCTAAAATTGACATTGGCATGGATTTCCATGCAAAGAGAGGTGGGCGGTTCAAAACAAAGACAAGTTCATTTCCTCAAGTGCAAGAAGCTTCATGCAAAGACAAAGAGAAAACATATTTTATTGAAAGACCAAGTCAACCTTGAGTTAATCTAAGTTAATCCTTCTCTTCAAATTTTTCAACGCCAATCTTTGGCTTTTGTAATTCTCTATAAATTGGCTTTAAGCCTTGATTAAAGTCATCCCTCTCTTGGCTAGACCAGACTCTGTCATTGGTGAGTTGTGTAACCTCTTCAATCAATAAAAGCACAATACTTTCAAATTTCAAGTGCTGGCATAGTGTATATTTTTTCAGCAATTTGCATGTGGTAGATTTCTCTCCCTTCCCAAATTTTGATTCATACCTAGTTGCAAGATCATCCTTATGCAGGGCATGTTAAGTGTTCTTTATGTCTTTTGCTAAAGCTGTAAGTGGATGTTAGGTGGCTGCAAAGTGTCTTGTATCAGACCTCTCTCCATCATTTTCCCTCATGTTTTGGTCATTGGATCGAACCTCTTCATGAAATATTTATGCATAAGTGATTGTTTGAAATCAAAGGTCTTCCTTTTCCCTTGTTTGATTCAGTGTTCAAGGTTCCAAGTAGAGTGGATCAACGTTTTGGTGTATCACCATCATTAGGTAGGATTTCCCTTTAAAGTAAATCAAAGGTCTTCCTTTTCCATGGTAGTCCGCATCATAGAGTAGAGATCCTCATTGATACATCTTACAGGTACCAGCGTTCTCTGGAGGTTCTTCTCACCGTTGAGGCACCCACCCTCGTGAGAAGATCCCATTGTTTCAGCCAGATAGAGGACTGGCCATTTCATGTACATCTTCAATTCAGGGTGCAACTCCAGGTTGACAACAGTAACAAGGTGTTAAAGCCCTGAAATGGTCTTAAACAGAAGGCTTCAGGTTATCTCATTGGGAAGTCTTCGGGTTTTTTCAAAGGAGACAACTTCAAGTTTCCTGGGCAGCACAACTTATTTCACTTCATGAGTAATCAATAATGATAAGTCCGAAGTAGTGGGGCTTGGAAAGCCCGGTTTGGTCTGGACAGTGTATTTCGGGTTCTCCAAGGAGCACTACTTAATTACTTCATAAGTTGTGAGCAATCAGAAACCCGAAATAAGTAATGAGACATCAAAACCCCGATTTGGTCTTAGAAGTGCTCGGGTTCTCAAAAAGACAAACCAAGGCAAAAAGTCCAAAGTAAACTTGGAAAACCCGAATTACTCTACATAGAGTAAATCAGGTTTCTCCAAGTACTTTACTTAAAAAGCTTGATAAGTAAAGGATATGAAAAATTCCGAAGTTGGAGAGATCAAAGAACCCGAATTAGTCTGCATAGAGTAAATCGAGATTCTTCGAGTGCTTGACTTAAGCTTGGTCCAGCAACATGAGAGTCATGATTAGACGAATGAAAGACTGCCACATGGCATAAACTAAAGCAAAAAGGGCCAATCAGCAAAGCACAAGTGGCACAAGGACGACCAATGAGCACGAGAGAGTCCAAACCACTGTTAGCTGGAAATTTATGAAGGCTCTCGTCCTTCAATATGGTTTGCTCTCAACAAATAGCAATCCAAACACAAGAACATGGGTCGGTTTGAACTCCCAGGCATGGAGGCCCACGTCCTTCAGATAGGACACGCAAAAGTGAAAGACGCCATATCGTTTAAATGCAAAGATAAATGCAGTCATGCCAGGAAGAGACGTCTAGCTGCCTGCAACGCGACTTCTCTCAGCTCCACCAAAAGAGACTTAAATGCGGGAGTGGCTCAAGGAGGTTGTGCGACGATATTGGACGACTCATTTCACGGCAAGGGACGACAATAGCGATCATCAACGACTTCTCTCTTTTCATGCAGCTCCCTCTCTCCCTTCCCGTTCTCTATATATATCACGCGACTTGCCTTTGTAATGGTTCTCAGTTTTTAGACGTTTTTTTTCTTTCTGGGAGACGGGACGCTCTTAAAAGATATCGCAAGATATGCTCAGCTGGTTAGGCTCGACCCTGCTAAGCATTTGTAAGAACCACCTCTTATGCAAAAAAAAAGATTTTTCTTTGCCTGTCTCTTGCCTTGGACTTGTGTCTATTGAGCTGTGTACTATGGCATTGCGTGAAAGAGAGTCTTCCTCATCCATGGTCCTCCTTTCTGACCTTGTTTAAGGATTTTTGGATGTTGTTTGCAGGTTTGGTTGAGTGTTCTTTCCGCCATTAATGTGAACTTCCAGTGAGTCTTAGAACTCCTCTCCGTTTGCATTCATCGCTTCCCTGAACCTCTTCCATGAAATATTTATGCACCCAGCTTGATCTTGAGATTGTGTAATCCAGTATTGTCCTCTGCAGAATTAGTGTGGGTTCAATCTTATAGGAGTTTTCTATTTTAAATTGGTGCATCACTTGGTTAGCCTTATTAAGAACCCTTTTCCCTCTTTCTAACCCTTTTCCCCGTGAAAATTTTATTTCAGCAGTAGTTTAGGTGATCCACCGAGAGGAACTAGCCTCTTTAAAAATCCTAGAGGCTCAACCTCACCATAGGACACCCACAACTTGAGGGTGTCCCCATGCTTGTAGCTGGAAGTGAGAGAGCTTGAAGAACTCTCTCACAGGGGTGCAATTCCAAGCTATAACAGGACTATGCAAAAAACTTCTTGATTGAAGATTGGTTCATTTTGTTGTGAGACGCTTTAAATTTTATAGTACCTATATAAACCAAATAATAAAAAATAATTAGATATAAAAAATTAGATGTAACCATATAAACTTCATAAATTAGTTGCATTTATTGTTACAAATGAACCCCTATAAAGAGATAATTGAGGATGGATCTCGATTGATTTACTTAATTTTTTTGGTAATGTAATTCATACTTTCACTCAAAAAAATTAACTTCCAAAAATAAAGAAAAAAATATTTAAGATTTATTTATATACTCAACAATCAAATAAAGAGATAAATTTCAATATAACAGTCAAGAATAAACCGATAAAAATGATATTTAATATTTACCCTGCAAACAAATGATAGTCTTGACAAACTTTAACTAAATACTATCATTGCCAAAATATCCTTTTAGGGTTAAATTAGTTCAACCAAATCATTATTTGGACTTCATGTATGATTCTCGTCACATTAGCATTTACCCAACAAATTTATACATTGAAATATTTTTAAGAGACCGAATATAACATAAAATCTAACATGAAAACTTAGAATATATAGTTTGTAATCTCTATAAAAACACCCCTGTAATCTCTATAATAGATTTTACTTCAGCATAATCTATATAAACAAAAATTTTATGAAGCAAATTTTAAGATTGTATTGACAAATAGTAAACATAAAAATTCAACTAATTAAAAAGAATAGAGAATAGAGTAGTAAACATACTTGAATCTTGAGACAATAATGTGAGCACCATTGGAGAATGGAGGCTTGCAACAAGCATAAACTCTCAGATTCACCTCCATAGACCATGCTACAACTTATTATGCATATTCATCTCCTCCGGCTCCCCACATGCTATAACTATGAAATTTTGAATGGCTCGAATATCTGCAGCTCTGCTAATTGATTGATGAGGCCAATGAATTATGAGGGTATATATTTAAATGGATTGTAGATCAAAAAATAAAAGCGCAAAATCTGTTTGCATCTGATTCGTTTACTCAGAGAGCTTTAAATATTAATTGTAGATACATAAAAATAATTTTTAATTTAGTCTGAATTGACAACATGAATAATAAAAATGTATAAAATATTGAAAAAAACAAATGGTAAAAGAAAAAGTGGATTGTTGTGAATAGTAGATTGTAGAAGTGATAGGTTTTAAATGTATGAAAGACAATATTAATGAAATCATATTAGAATCCAAATTCAATGCACATTGAAATTTGAAAAGTATGATTAATATTTACAACTACAAGTACCAACCTCCCACTGCAGCTGACCCTGAGTGAATTGTATGTATTTATTAAATTCATTATTATGACCGTCACATTGGCAATGGGCATATAGCCCTAGGGCCTACGTTGCAACATGCTAGATAGTGTCGCAACCCACTTTTATTTTTTACTATAATTCAATGCATTAATATACTAATATTTTTATATCTAATATTTTGAAATAGGTGATTTTTTATTGCGAATGTCATATTGACAAGTTGTGTAATTTTTTGTCCATCTTTTAATATAGTTAAAAATATAATTTGACTGTATTTTACGATTAAAAACCTAAAAAACATCTAAACGACCATCAAATTTAACCCCTGGAACTTGGGCCTAACAATAAGTGGTGGGGCACCGAACAACATGGGCATGGCATGTACAAGCACTTTGGAGTGTAATTTGCTTGCCACACATGTCGATCATGCTCACCTATATTGGGTGTTTTCCTATGTCCACATGCACTTTGAATGCCCTATCCACCTTTATGGAGGATATGTGATGTTCTATTTTTATTTATTATTTTTTTTATGTGACGTTCTTGTAAAGTATTATTAATGTGATAATGTTGCTCACTTCTTACAATTTTAGGACGTGTGCCTCCCACTTGCACTTCAAATTCGATCATATTGACACCATGTGGCCAAAGGCCATATAAGTTTAATTTGGACCCATTCATGGCACTTGTACACTGTGTACCATCCAAATTTGTTAGTCACGCGGACAAGTTATTTAATATAAGTACTTGTAACACAAAATTGATGTGTGTTAAATATTTATCGTGTCTGTGTTGCCTACGTCTTGTTATCACAGGTGCCCTCGATTTAAAAGTCTTGCATGGTGAGTAATGGTCACAACAGGACTTCCTTTGCTTTGACCTAGCCTCCGTAGGCCAATGTGCCATCACTTCATCCAAGTCGAGCATATTTATCAAATTATTGTTGTCGAACTTCATCCGATGTTCTTTCTCATTAACTTTAGTTTTTTGGACTACACGTCTGCTACCCCTTCAAATTGATGGCCCAACATATCATCGAAATTTGCACGACTGACATTGAAATTGTATTCTTTGAACTCTAGTGGGTAGGCCAACAATGACGTTAGTGACATTTATGGTTCAGATGGACTTGGCATAATCGACATTGGCTTATGCCCATCCCGTTGTCTTCCTTGACCATCTTTAATCACCATGATCTCAACGATATTGCAATCCGACTGGAATATTTCATAGTCTTTTACCTGCCAACGGAACAAACCATTGAGGAAGTTAGTCTCATCTTCAAAGCACCACTGTAACTCCAAGATCCCTTCATCATTCTACTCCATCATACCTCGATTCCCATCAACTGAGCATTCTTCTTTGCAATCAGAATTTGATGAGTCTAATGAGGCTACTTCCTCATTGGCTTATTAATTCTTCAAGTTTATGACATATTTTTGTCCTTAATTTTCAATGGAGATCAAATTATTTTTCCACTTTTGATCGGCTTTGGCTGCTATCAACCAACCCCAAACCAATAGTGCATCATAGGCCTTCTTTTGCAATGAGATGACCACAATAATCAACAAAAAAGATTGGGTAGCAATAATTGCCTTATGTCTCATTAGGACACCCAATACCTTAATGACATGTTGATTTGCTCCTACCAATTGGAATGTCAAAGGCCCACATGCTTGGCTTCTCCAAACTCTTCCAAGACGGAAGAACATTCACACCACAACCACCATCAATGATAGTGGTTGTCAAATTTCTACCCAAAATTCCCATATGCACAACTACCAATTGTCAGGTTAGGTTCATCGTATGGAGCATGGGATCAATTACTTGGTCCCCTGACAAAGGGGCTTGACTATGGGTTCAATATTTTGTTTTGTGCTCTCCCCATCACCCAACGTTAGGTGCACCATTGTATGCTTCATGTTTGAGCCAATGTTGTGTTTGGCAGCAGTTAGAACATTCAAGTTTTGGAATGCCTTGCAATAAGTCCACTATCTTCATAGGTATACTGGTCTACAAGACATGTCATACAATAGCTTTGTCAAACTCTATTTTGCTCATCATTGTGCTTGTATGTTCATTTGAGTGACATTTTTCGACCATGGCCCTCTCGACTTCCACCCTTGCTTTGGCCAGCGTTTCCTTCTTCGTACATGGGTCAAGGTAATTGAATTTATTCACTTGTGCTTTGGTAATTGCCATAACTTCCTTGCCCTCGACTATGTCAATCATATTGAACTTGGCTTGCTTTGGACAATTGTCATTGTTATGATTCCCAAGCCCACACTATTTACAGAGAAGTCCATTTTCATTTTGGATAGAGAAATCTCTTGCGAAATGGCCCCATTCATTGCACTCCCAACACTGTATAATTGGTTGTCCTTCTAAAGTCGTATTGAATCCAACTGCCACCACCACTATTATTCTAGCATCGGTAGCTCCTTAGTGGCATGGTGGGTGGTGTCAATGGCTCTTCTTGTGTGAACAATACTTGGCCTTTCCTATTTCACAAATTGTATGAGCAGTCCTTGACTGAATACCCTGTAACTTGATAAATCTTGCACAAAAGATCCTTGCAATCTTTCTTACCATCCCCCTTTAGTTCCTTCGTCATCCGAAGCATGTCATTTCTTAAGGCTCACACTAATCCAAGTTCTTTGTCATCACTGGAGTTAGGGTCATCTTCTTTGCATCCTTTTGAGTGCAAGGAATTTTTTTTCTTGTTTTCAATATCCATGGCTCAGTTCTATGCATCTTCGTAAGATGAGGGTGGAACCACCCTTATCGTCCTTCATAATGAGGGTACCAACCCTTCAATGAACCATCATTTCTTCAAGCCGTCGACAGGTTCCTTTTCAAGTTTGTCCAATGAGTCTTCTATTATAGGCACAAACATTCTCGTGTTTCCCCTGTCAAGTATTATAGATTTTCACAACAATCTCATTGTCATCCCTCACAAGTTTGAGTTGTTTTCCATGTTGCCTTCTCTAATCATGGTGCATCTGCATACCAGTCAATAGCTATTCCCCAAAGGGTGGTTGGAAAACATCTTAACTACATACATTCCTCTGCATGCCCATTGGTAGTCCAAATGGTGATGCACATTCTGCAGTGTCATACAAGATCCTCTAATCCGTCGGACCATCACTAGTGAACTTTAGCAGCTTTTGCTTTTCTAGAGATGGAGTTGATAGGGCAACCATGGTGGTTTTTGGACTACAAATCTCCCCTTTAAGAAGTTCAACATCGGGTAATCCTCTGCCCTCTTAGCACTATCAGACACGTCCCTACCCTCGACCCTTTCTTTAGTAGGAATCCGCACACTATCTTACATGTTGTCAGTTCCTTTTTCATTCAACTCCCTCCAAATTGCCGTTCACGTGATTCCTTTGCAGCACCCTTCGACACAAACTAGTTGGCAAGGTCCAAACTTCCTCCGGAAGGAGCTATGGCAATCTCTACCCACTCCTCACTACGAGGGGCGCAGGGTCCAATAGTTTCGGCTGAACCCTTTCTTGATTTGGGCTCTGGCTTTGGCTATGTCTTCTTGTTGGCCTTGGCTTTCGCTTTGGGTTCTGTTTCATACTTCATTTGATGTTTTTTTAAGAATTGGCTGTCAGCCGCATCCTTTATCTTTTCTAGTGTTGCTCCACCAATCACGTAGGCCATTTAACTTCATGTTCTTTTCCCTAATTGTGTCTCTCTTTCTCCCCACCTTTGCTCAAAGTCAATACTGTCATGTTACACAGTTATGTTAGACACAAATCATATAAGATAATGAGGTGCCCTGTCACACTTCTTTGTGAACCGAGTTTAACTTGACCCAACGTTCTTTAAATGAACGTTGCCAAAATGTAGTATAGATAATGTCTACTAAGATACTAGACTATCAACAAGAAGCATACATAGAATAATAATTGCATAACATACCATGGCAAAGCAGAGTATCTGAACCTTAGCAGTTTTGTATTCATTAAAGATAAGTCTCAACACAACTCATATAGTACATGGACGATCTAATACAAGCACCCATACCCCAACATACAATATGCTATTTGAGGGATAAAACCCAACAGTTGTGTTGTCGGTTAACCCAACCGTCAACCAGCATAATTAAGGGTCTTGCTACATCACTAACCAAATGCCGACAAAAGACTAACAAAACAATGTCTGCTATAACAATACAAGTTTTTATAATTGTCAGTCAAGAGTGTCGGCCTATGGAGTATCCATAGCCTAAGTAAGGTATATATAGAAAGTAGTGGTCAGTATTGGAATATCATATTGCAAATTCTGTTCTTGTTGCGAAATTGTGGAGGTTGCCCCGTCGAAGTGGCTTATTCATATATTTCCAGTGTTCTGCTCTGCTATCAGTCATCTGTGTGGATCTGTTATATTATGCTCTTATTATCGTGATTCATTATTGTTGTTCTGCTCATGATATTTATAATGCCATCCATTGTTGTGACTTTGCTTAATCCCTTCAAGTAATTTCATTACAGAAGAAAGGAATTATGATAGGAGGAAAATAACCATTGGAAAACTCTGAAATGTACCTGCTCTGGATCTACATTTTCTGATGTAACTTTAAAACGTCCCTTTTGCTGTACAGCAGGTACCGTTGACATTTCCCCTGAACTATCTCGGTTTCCTGCACTACAAATATGTCATGACACACTCCTCCTAGGGCCTGTGTAAAAAAAAGAATGGGCATTGAAATCAGAGATAAGAAACTGTACAATACTAGGCATACCTGCTACATTGGTTCGCCTGTAAATGCAATCAGCAGTGTGTGTGACATTCACCCTGTGACAACTTGATGATCTGCTGGAATTTCGCTCTAACGTGGGCTGATGTTGATGCCCGTTACTGAAGATAAGATATTGGACAAAGAACAGTAAAACAAACTTTAGGATCGGAACTATACGCTTCATATATGTCGTTCACATAATGCATGCATTCTAGGCTCTTCAAAAAGATAGACTGCAATTAAAGTGAACTTAGACGACTTCTCTTAGGCCCCAAACAATATGTTTGAATATACAATTGTTCCATTCCATCATCTGAAGCTTAAGATTAGTGCAATAGACTTGAAGACATTGATGTTTCGGATAAAAGGTTCCCAAAGTCTTTAAAGTAATGAGAAAAACAAAGGTAGAAATATATGAGGAAGCATAGTTTGTTTTAAAACATTAATACAAAAATTCACAACTAAAACTAAAGTTCTCATTGTTATTCATGAATCTTAGCTACTATCAGCTTAGCAGCAGTCTCCTTTCCTGCTTTAACGTGTTCTTATGTTCATTTCAAGATCTTTTTTAGTTGAATGCAGGTTGAGATTCTATACTTCTAGCTATCCAAGTTTTTCCTGGTATCCAGTTCAGAATTTCACTAGCTGGATGCAGTTTGAGACTTTTTCAATCGAAAGCACACACACTGAAGATATTTTTCCCAGGCAAAATTTTAGACAGAATTTTAAATTTTACGAGATCATTTTGAACATACTGGATATTCTGTTTGGAATTAGTTTTGATAGGAAGAAGACTATTTCTGTTATAACTTATTGCTAGCGATAGTTTCAGCTGGTTTTTGAAATCCAGTTGATTCCCCTGTTGGGCTACCTGGACATTCAATTGCATTAATTCTTAAATGCTTTGACGCTTAGGAAGGCTAGTAGACGAGCAGAACTGATTTTGTTTCCTCTGTTAATACTTCTTTCTGATAAAATATTAGCTCTTCTGTGCCTTCGGAAAAAACTCACATTCTTATGGTGGTAAAGTCAAGCACCATACAAGCAAAATTTACTAGGCAGATAAATTTGCAGCTGGATAAAAGAAGCTGCTCTAGTTAATCTTTATTCAAATGGTTTCACTGTTGTTAAGATCCTGCGTTGACTTCCTTTTAGATCTAGATTTTTTTTTAAATAAAATGGGGTAAAAACTTTATTAAAACTTAAAACAGCATATTACAAAAGCTCCAAAACAACCCAAAGACAAGAAAACCAATAACAACCTCACACCTCAACTCCACCAACATCTCCAGCAAGAATGGGTTCCAGTTCCTAACGTAAATCACCAGGCAGCTGCTCCCAATCATCCGCCTTATGGCCATCCCCCTCTTCCGACGCCCATTTAGCCAAACAATCAGCCGCCCTATTCCACTCCCGTGGAATGTGGGCATAGGATACAGACTCCATGAAGGAACTCACCTGTAAAATCTGCTGCACTATCGTGGCCAGTTGCCAGCGCACCTCTGAGATTTTCCTCTCCAGGGTCAAGTTAATCAGGACCTAAGAATCAGCTTCACAAATCACCCTCCTCCACCCTAAAGCATAAGCTCTCCTCAAAGCATATAGGATAGCCAAACCTTCCATCTTATTAACCGTCTGCACTCCCTGATATGCCGAGAAAATAAAAACCACAGATCCCAAAAAATCCCTAGCAATCTCACCAATCCCAGCCGCCCCTGGATTGCCCCTGGACGATCCATCCGTATTAATTTTCAAAAGCCCAACGGGTGGAGGCGTCCACTTCCCCAACCGTTGAACTTTCTGCTGCCACTGTATACCTCTCCTGACACATGCTGAAATTGGAGATAGCTCCCTTATGCCAAATCGTTCCAACACCTCAGTGTCCCCTTTCTTCAATGGCAGCATAACCTCACTCTTCGCTTCAATAGATTCCTGGACCATTCCTTTAATTCTGCTCCAGACTTGCTGAGTCGCCATTTTTTCCTCCCTAAAAATCTTACGGTTCCTTTTCAGCCAAACTTGCCAAAGCAGGAAAACAGGGCCAGCGTACCACGCATCCTGCAAGAAGGAAGTCGAAGAATGGGGACGGCCCACTCTTGACCAAAAATCTGTCAGAGAGACAGCATGAATGCACTGGCACCTCCACGCGTCCCGCCAGAAGTGCCATAATTGAAGAGTGAAGGGACAGCGAAAGAAAATGTGAGAAGAGTTTCCTCCTCTCTATTGCAGAGAACACACCTCGAAGAGCTAGTAAATCCCCGTTTTCGAATATTGTCCCATGTCAAGCATCTGTTCCACACTAAAGTCCATGTAAAACAGTTACACTTCGGCCACGAGAAACCATTCCAAACTTTTTTCCACCATTGAACTTCCCCTCTATCTTCATACTGTTGGGAGATCAGCGCCTGATAACCATAGGACACAATATACTTCCCCTTGGGGTTAGGGGACCAGGCTAACACATCGCTATCCATAATTGCGTTGCAGCTACGACGGGACAGAATATTCTGCAGGTCCACGCACTCTGCCTCCAAACCAAGAATCGGCCACTCTTCTAGGGACTTCCATTTGGCAACCGCCACCTGCCCCTGAAAAGAAAGGGATTTAAAGTCACACACCCTTATCCAACCAACTTCACAAAACCTCTAGGCCAAAGTACTCAACTAAGGATATTGGTTAATTATGGGAGGGAAATCGTCCCAAGAGTCATGTCAAAACTGGGCCTCCACCCCACTCTTGCAGATCCAGAAAAGACCCCTCTTAATCAGCGCAACTCCTTTCTTGAGAGTAACCCAAATCGCCGAGCCTTTGTCTGCCAAGTCATATCGTGGAATATCCCTCCGGGGGATCCCAAAAAAGTACTTGTGGGACAACACTCTAGCCCACAGCAAATCTTGTTGCACACACCAATGCCAGTATAGTTTGGTAGCCAAAGCAGTACCAGATAGCACAGACTGTCGTAATCCCAGCCCTCCAAACCTCTTCGGGCTGCAAACCGCCTCCCACTTAATAAGGCTCCACTTGGTCGAAGATAAATTCCCAGCCCATAAAAACTGTCTTGTTAAGGAGTCCAAGTCCTTAACAAAGTTCATCGGCGCCACCTAGATCATACACCTATAGATAGGAAGAGCCTGCACCACTGATTGAATCAGTTGAACCTGACCCGCAAAGAATAACCAACGGTGGGTCCAATGATTCACCTTGTCCCGAAATTTGTTAGGATCGCCCGCCACGACTCCTTAGCCTGCCGGCCAGCCGAGATAAAGCAGAGGGAGACTCCCAATTTGGAACTTGAGGATAAGAGCCACTCTTCGCTGTATGGATGGAGGAGTGTTAAAAAAAAAAATAGACGACTTGCCCTCATTAATAACCTGTCCTGATACAGCAAGGTAAACATCCGGGTTTTTGCGTATGTTAGATGCCTCCCTAATAGTAGCCCTGCCCATCAAAGCCACATCATCTACAAACTGGAGATGAGATTGTACAGGGAGTTCCCCTCCCCACTGCCAACCCTGAATAGCGCCATCATCCACATTTATTTTGATCAATCGACCCAAGCCTTCCGCCAACAGAAGAAACAAGTAGGGAGAAAGAGGGTCACCTTGCCTCAGTGCACGAAAAGCCCCAAAGAGATTAGAGTGCTCGCCATTAATCAAAACTGAAAAGGAGGTCGAGTTCACACAACTCAAAACCCAAGGAATCCAATCCTCTGCAAAACCAAAGGTGCCCAAAACCTTCTGGAGGAAGGACCATCGAACTCTATCATAGGCCTTTGACATGTCCAGCTTGATAAACATCGCCTTCTCATTGGACTGGGTCATGGAATGTATAGTCTCTGTAGCCATCACCACCCCATCCAAAATCTGTCGGCCCTCAACAAAGCCACCTTGCTCCTCAGAAATAAGCGCTGGCAGCCACTTTCTTAACCTCTCAGCAATCAGCTTAGATATAATTTTACAAGTGACATTGCAGAGGAAAATGGGCCGAAAAAGACTCAACCTATCAGCGCCTTCTCCCTTGGGAATGAGAGCCAGGAAGGTAGAGTTCAAAGCCCGAAGCATTTGCTTGTTCCTCTGGGATTCTTGAACAACTCCCAGGAGGTCTAATTTAATAATTTCCCAAAATTCCTGGAAGAACTCAATCGAGAAGCCGTCTGGACCAAGCGCCTTTCCTTTCTGCATCATAAAGATTATCCTCCTTAACTCCTCCAAGAATATATCCCTCATCAGATGCTCTTTCATATCCATGGTCACCAAAGAGGGAATACAAGACAGGATCTGAACCTCTTCAGCCGAGTCCCCCTGCGCTTCCTCCTTAAATAACGAAGCAAAATACTGCACTGCCTCATTAATGATACCCTACGTAGAAGAAACAGTCTCCCCGTTGTCCCTCACCAAAGAAGTTATCCCCATGCCATGCTGTCTAGCACGAACCGAATTGAAGAAGGTTGTGTTCTTATCCCCCTCTCGAAGCCATTCAATCCGGGCCTTCTGTTTCCAAAAGATTTCCTCCCTTAGTTCCCATTCCTCCAAAGCTTTTAAGGCCCTAGCTTCCTCCCTCAACAAAAACTCAGTCATTCCCTCATCCCGAATGGTTCTGGTAATGTCATTCAGCTCCATTTGAGCCTCATTTTTCTTTTGGAAGATGTTTCCCAAAACTTTGTCAGTTCCACTTTTTAAGCTAGTACTTGACGAATTGGAGAAGCTTAACAAAAGTATACATTGTTGTTCCTACAGCAGGCCTGCCCATCCTCCACCAATCCGCCACACGTCCAAACAGGTCTAGGTCCCTGAACCACATAAACTGAAACTTGAACGGCGCCTTCTGAGGCACACGGGTTGAAGAAATTACCGATTTTATGGGCCAGTGGTCCGAACCCCTCCAATCAAGAATCTCTAGGCAGGAAGATCACGAACCCCCCACCTAGTAACAGGAGGTCATGAATCTATCTATACGCTCCGCAATGCACCTGTCCCCCACCCTTCTATTGTTCCAGGTAAAGCATCCATTAACAGGGTTGATATCCACTAAATTGAGTGCCGCAATATTATCCCGGAGCAGAAGAGAAGAAGGTTCCAGCCTTGCATTACCTCATCTTTTCTCCGTTGAATCAAGAATAGCATTAAAGTCTCCCACAACAATCCAAGGCAAGTAGGGAAATAACCGACGAAGGAAGTGGATGTTTTTCCAAACAAGAAGTTTACCTTGGAAATCTGTAGGAGCATAGACATTGAAAAAAGGACTGATTCACCCGACTCGATACATGAGGCCACCATAGATAAAGAGGATTTAAAGAAAATCCAAGACACAGGTTGGATCTTACGCAAATTTCAGAAACAAGCCACACCCCCGGAAGAACCATGAGCTCCAATGCACTGCCATGAACCGTACCTCCATAACTTAGGTGCGATATTCCTCATATCATCCACAGAAACTTTTGTTTCTTAAAGAAAGAGAACATCAGGGACGTGACATCCAACTAATTCCCTAACAGCGTTTTGTCTAGGACCGTTGTTCAGTCCCCTTACATTCCACGAAATAATGATCAGTTCGGAGAAGTTAAAAAGTGCGAGTCTAAGGTCTTAACCGCACCTGACTCCACCAAAGTCTCCCCAATCATCTTAATTATGTCCGTGTCCTTCTTACGCCCCACTTTAGCACTTTTTTATAACATCCCCTTCTTTCCCTCCTTTTGAAGAATACCCAAGTGAGGAGAAGATTTTCCTTTCTTATCTACTTCTGCCCCCCCAGTCCTTGTCAGAAGGTACGCATCCTCTCCATTATGTTCCAGGTCACCATTTGTCACCTCCACCCCCTATGCCTCTGTCTGCCCCTCTACAGCCATGGGTAAGGCCAACTCTTCCTGAAGAACCAAAGGAAGATTGGTTGAATTAATCTCTGGTCCTAAACCTCCCACGAGCTGCTCCACACTCATTAATCCCGGATTTACTTCTTGCTGGCCCAATTCATCCAAGATTTCAAACCTGTTGAAGGAGTCTTCATCCTGCCGCTCCCTAAGGGTCCTCTTCTGGCCTCTGTTGCGGCTTCGAGCTTTCACCTGCACAAAACCATCAGCATCCCTGCCCTCCCCAACCCCCGACTTCTTCCTTTTATTAGCGCTGGGAATGTTGCTAGGTGGCGGTTGGGGTTGCTGCTCCATTGGCTTAGCCTTCGGGCATCTACGCACCAGGTGTCCATATTCATGGCATAGGCAACACCTGAAGGGAAGGGTCTCATAGTCCAATTGTTGCACCCAGGAGTATGAACCCGCACTCATCTCTACCACATCAGGCAATGGTTTGCTCAAATCAATTTCCACACAAATTCAAGCAAAAGTCATGACTTTCTTACCTAAAGTTTGTGTTGAAGACCCCACCGGCTTTCCAAGCGTCGAAGCTAACATCAGGAGAACGTCCTCTCGACAGCATTCAATAGGAAGTCTGGGGAGCCTAACCCATACCGGAACCCGAGTTGGTAATTCCTCAGAAGGATTAAACCCAGCATGCCAAGGTTTAACAAAAAGTCCAACCTGATTGTAAAAATAAGGCCCTCCCTCAAAAACCCTATTGCGGTCAACCAGTCATAGAAACGTCACCATGAAGTAGTTATTTGCCAATAACGTGACCTCCATTTCTCCCTCTGGTTCCCACACTCTCCTGGCCCAACTCTCCAGAAATTGAAGGGAAACTCTCAAACCCAAAAACTTGCAATAAAATGAGTGCTTAGAATAATATTCCACATCCTCAGAAATCATATCAAAAGGAATTACCAGTTTAGGTCGTTCCTTGCATTTCTCCAAGCAACCATTAATCTTCATGATCCTGGATCCCCCCAGACAAGCTCCATTCCATAGCTCCTGAATTCTGGGAAGAAAACTCATTACCTAATGTTTTAACGTGTTGCTCATGCCTGTTCATGCCCACGGCTGCGCTAAAACTCTTGCCAGGCGTGGTCTTTAAAGGCTCCTGCTGAGCCATGACCACGCCCTCCTTGGTCCTGCGTAACCCTGTGATGCCTCTACCCTCCACGCACTCGCCCCCCCAAACTGCCCCTGCGAACTCCTAACCACTGCCTGAACAAGCTAGGGCACGGCTGCCCTAGCTCGGCCTCGACTTGCACACACTGAAGCCCATCATATTTTTGTATATCTTATCGTAGACGGACAAGATCCTTTAAATCTAGATTCAAAAGCTAAAAATATTTCAATTTAATTTGGACTTTTAACCTCTCATCTCTAGCCCTTTTTTCTTAAGAAAATAGTTAAAAGATATTATATTAATACATGAGGTGGGATTTAGAAACAGCAAACTTGTCACCAGCTTGAATTAGACTGCACACTTTTGCATGTTGCGCAAAAACATTACGACCGTCCTCTGGAACATTACAGTCTTTTGCCAAACTTCAATTAAGTTTCCCATTCTGGTATGGGTATCCATACCAGTACAATGATCAGGTATGCCAGTATAGCAATTTTTGTTTAGCCCCCGGTTCAGTACGGTTGGGTACGGCCATACAAAAATATATATAAGAATACAAAACTTTTAGTCAAATAAGAAAAATTAACTTCATAATATGCATAGAATAAACAAAAATACTACAAAACACTACTAATAAATTAAAAAATCCAATGCCAAATGTCATGATAAATCAAAAAAAAAAAAATTGAAGTCAAGACTGGAAAATCAAAATACTATTTTTATTTTATAGGTTTTGTGTTTGTTTTTTTAGACTGAGAAATCAGTAAAAACTTTTTGAAAAGGCATTAAAGCCTGTGGGTACACCCGAGAGACACCCCAGCCTGCCCGGGTACACCTGAGTTCGTACCTGGGCTGAACCCGGGTACAAACTGGACCAGGACCCAGCACATACCATACTGGGATCGGTCCCCAAACCTGCAGAACCCAGCTTCTTAGCACCAAAACATGCCCATAATCATGAGCCCTTAATATATCATCCTTATGTGCCTGCAATACAACCCGATTTTTATTCACAAACTTGATACATCCATTCTCAGGCAGGCTGTCAGGATTGATCTCACCCACCAAAGCATTAATATGACCTCTGTAAAACATCCAAGCAGATTCTGTGTTTTTCTTGGTGTTTGCTTTTGCTACTTATCTGGTTAAGATTCGTATCTAGTTTGTATAGTCAGTTTTATATTTACAGAAAAGCATGCTTGTGGATATATCATATGATAAAAAAGCTAAGTCACAAGGTCTGGGTTCACGTTTTACCAGTTCAAATTTATCAACCAATAAAGTTCGAAAAAAAATTGTTATTAAATTCGAGCAATAATTTTTTAATATAACTATGTCGAGCGGTGTTCTACAATGACATCAAGAAGTGGTGGTGCACTGTAATAGAGTGAGTGTGTTCACTTTTGATTCCAACTTTAAATCTGACATCTATTTGACAATCACTTAGAAAACTTTTCATTTTAAAAAATTAGCCGACATTTTGATATTATATTAACTTTTATTATATATATATATATATATTTCATTACGAATTACATATCTTATGCAATAACCTCATGGGGATGATTGAATTTTATTCTTTCCTAAATTTTATTTTCTAGCAGTAGCTACATCTGATTCTCACGATTGACTGCGCTATCCTAACATTCAAAGAGAAATTTTTAAATAATGATTTTCACATAAAAACATAGTTACGAGGAGACGTGGGGGTACGGGTACTGGTACGTGGACGGAGACGGAGACGCCATTCAAATCAAGGTATGTGAGTAAATGAATAAGGGTACGGCTAAATTGTCTGTAAATATTGTTATCAAAAAATGTGAATACAGGGATTGGTATGCGATCCTTGTCCCTATATTGGAGTTTCCTATATTGAACAAGTATTAGATAATACATGTTCAGTTTTTGGTGTACTTTAATATTTATACACACTAATATGTTCCATCAATAAAGCACATGTTAACAAAAACCTTGTTCAACAATTAGAACATACACAATTATTGGAACCTTTCCCCTATACCAAATCCTTATGCTCAACAAATTCATTTTAATGGTTCGTTGGGAACTTATGAGTACTTACAATGCTCAACCAAACGATTTCTTTTACTCATTCGATTCCAACTGAAGTTCACAATTCCCAAAAATATATGGTGCTTATTCACTTGGGAGAAGGTAGAAAAATGAAGCAGTCTTTGATTTGGTTCATTTTCATACTTTCATCCAAAACAATTAAATCACAATTTTTTATTTTTTTTAATAAATTATATTGAATATTTTACTGAATTTGTAGTTGTTTATATTCAGTATTTTATTTAATTAGTGGTTGTTTTTTATATATGATATATATATTTAGGTAATCAAAAGAAATGGAGGTTAGCCAAGTTCTGGAGCTGTCTGTTCTAATACAAAATAAACCTCCAATATTCTTTAGGTGGTGTGTAGTGGGTCCTCACTGCCTATCTCTAATAAGTCAGAAATCAAACTCATAAGCAAATTTAGTTGTACATTACAAAAGCCAAGTGAACTAAATGTAAAAATAAAGTAAAATAAAATAAAACATTAAACATAAAAATAAAAGATAAAATTAAAATTAAAAAATTAAAAATAAGAAATAATCAAGTGGATTGTAATACAACAATAAGGATGATGGTCTAAAAGGTGTTGTCTCATCATCCATCAAGATACAAATCCCAAAAAAATATATATATATAAATAAATAACATAAATTTTAAAATATTTTCAAAAATATATATAAAAAAATTAATATATATTAAAATATTTTTTAAAAATAAAAATAATGTAAAATTAAATAAAACTTTAAAAATAAAAAATAAGAAATAATCAAGTGGGTTGTAGTACAACAATAAGAATGATGGTATAAAAGATGTTGCCTAATCATCCATCAAAATACAAATCCCAAAAAATAAACTAAGTCAAAGAAACATTCTTGTATACTAAATTCGTCTAAAGGCAAAATTTCTATAAAAATAAAAAATAAAAAGCAAAAGATAAAAATAAAACTATTAATGAGATGTGGGTGAGTTAATAAACTAGGATACATATCTTAGATGTAAAATACACCGATAAATATCATTCTCGAGGTACTCACAATTCAATACGTGTAAAATATGCCGATCATTATTGAGGCACTCTCAATTCAATACTATATAAGTGCCTCAAAATGATAAAATATGTAGTAATATTTTTTATGATAATTTATTTCTACAATTTTATTATTATAATTATTTATAAGTAAATGTGGTAAAATGTATATATTACTTATAAATTATTATGATTATTTATATATTACCTATTTATTTATTATGATGTGGCAACATTTTTTATGATAATTTATTCTTAAAATTTCATTGTTAATTATCTATAAATTAATTATTTTTACAATTTTATTGTTCTGATTATTTATAGATTTAATGTGATAAAATCTATTTATTATTTTAGTTATGACTATCTATATATTATTTATTTATTAATTATCATGATAGATGTTTTCCATGAAATGATTATTTTTTATAATAATTTATTTTTAAAATTTAATGTTATGATATAATTATTTATAAATATGTTGTGAAAAAATCTATCTAAATTAATTATGATTATCTAATTATTTATAAATATAATGTTGTAATATTTTTTATGATAATTTATTTTTATCATAAACGCGCGGGCGACGGCACAAAACAGAGAAAATGCACAGTAGACACCTCGTCAGCTGGCCACGCACGCGAACAGTCCACAGTTATGCAGGGTACAACATAAAACGCGAGCTAGGGCATGCTTCTTCGCATAGCACAGGATAAACTCGCACAGCTAAGGCATGCTCGTTCGCGCAGCACAGCACCACCCTCATTGTTAGGGCACGCTCCTTCACACAGCAGAGCAGACAACCTCTTCACGAATTTTGGCCAAATTTCACGAATTTATCAGAACTTTTGTCGGGTGTTAAAAAAACGGCGATTTTCGGTTTTTTCGGTATAAAATCGCCGAATCTTGTGACTTGGTTAAAAAAACTACTTATTAAAGCTTGTTGAAGAATTATTAAAAGCATCGAATGGTGCTTCTCTTATCAATAGTAGGTAATGGTTCTATTTTCCAGAAAAATCAGCTTCTGGAACTTAGTCATTTGCAAACACAAATTTACTTCTGCATCTTGGCAACTGTGCTGAGCCTCCTTACATGCCATGGCAAAATTTTCTTCCAAACTTTTTTTTCGCGTAAAATCCATGACACAAAATTATCTTTCCTCCAACAAAAGTGGAACTTTTTCATTCCTTATCAAAATTTTGTGATATTAACTGATGAATCTCGTAGTAAAATTCTTCGTGCACTCAAATTGCTTGATGGTTGATGTTTTGTACTACCTACTTTCAATGTAATTTGTAATTCATGTATTTTTGTAATGCATCAAACTGCGAACTATATAAATTTTCCATGCAAGCTTTACTATGCAGGTAATTTTGCAATCCAAACTAATCATTATGTAAACTGTCCCAATGTTATTAAGATATGTTGAATTGAAGTTAAATTTTGAATTCAAAAGCAAAAAGTAAATCAATTTAGTATGTACATCCAACCTCTTATCTCCAGCTAGAGGACCACTGCAAACATTGTGACTTTGCACAGAAACATGATGACCGTTCTCCAGATGACTGCCCCCTTTGTCCAAAGCATGCCCATAATCGTGAGGCTTTGATGCTTCCTCCTGCGCCTGAAATACCACCAGTTTGTGGTCCTTAAACTTAATACACTGCATCTCAGGCATGCTGTAAGGATTGATATCAGCCTCAAAAACATCAACATGTTCTCTGTAAAACATACAAGCACATTCCGCAATTTAATTAATGTTTGCTTTTGCAACTTGGCTCGCTCATATATATTATTGATTTGTCTACTGTTAATTCCACAATTTAATTAATGTTTGCTTTTGCAACTTGGCTCGCTCAGATATATGATTGATCTGTTACTGTTAATATATATATATAGAGAGAGAGAGAGACCAAACACTCTGTTCAACTACAACCTTGCTATGCACTCACTGATTACAATGCCAAAGAAAATTAAATGAGAACCGTACAGGAATAATAAAATATCTGATTAGTTATAGCAAAAACAAGGCAGATAATGCTAATGCTAACTGTAGGGAAACTAATTATGCTTCAAGTACATGAATTCATATGCACCGTACATAGAATAATGATACCATATGTAATATCAACTTTGGGAATTCATTTGAAACAAGCAAACAACTCATGATCAGATTGTGCAGTAAATAGATTGTGATGCCAAATAGAACAGTGCAAAATAGGGGATCTCAGATAAGTTGTATCAAGAAAAGAGGCATACTTCAGTCCATTTGGAGACTGGAGAGACACAGAAGCTTCAAGAGAGCTTGACTGAACTTGTACCATATGATCTCCACCCTGCCAACTTAGCAATTCATGAGATCCACCGGAGCCATCCCATTACTCGTATAAAATATTAACAAGGAAATTCTGGACAGTTAATTTATATTGTGTATGATGTTTCATACTATCAATTTTAAGTTAAAAAGGATCTGAAAATGCAGCTCATATTCCCATCCGTAAAACATAAACAATAAAGATCCAAAAGTTCGCAATCATAGCAGTTATAGGCCTTTTCCTTGACTACTGGACTAGAAATCTTATCAACAAATATGTACTTACTTCTCCGTTACTCTCTGGTTTAATCAATTCAATTTTCACTGCAGGTTCCATCTCCATCTCTTTCATGGATTTTGGATTTTCTATTGCTTTTGTAGAATGTATTTCTTCGTCATCTTGTATCTACAAAAGATAGAAAAACAAATTTCATTATAGAATTCCCAATGCCAATAAAGGGAAATGTTCTAAGAAGTGTCCTTACTCTTCAAACAATAGGAACCAGAAATGTATGCTCAAAAACAAAGGAATAAGTTTTTATGTTCTAAGGAAGAAGTTAAAGAGAAAAGAACCTACGGAAGAAGCCTGAACTTCCAAATCCTCCGAGTTGAAATTCCAGGAACTGATCCCTCGTTTGTGTTGTACCTAAAGAAAACAAAACAAAGAATTGAAAATATCAAAAATATAAAATTTCTATTTAACTGAACACTTTTATTATTTTGGGAAGTGATGGAAGCTTCTGTAGTGTGGTATTTTGTGGGATTTTTCAATACATGTGTGTAATTTTTAATACTCAATTTGTCTCTTTGATGACTATTTTCCATAATTAGTTTTTTCACGACATGTGTGTAATTTTTAATATTCAATTTGTCTCTTTGATGACTATTTTCCATAAGTAATCATTTCCCTATGACCTTTTAACTCATGTACATTGGTGAATAGTCACAAGACAAAGGGCTTACAAAAGCATGCAAGCATATCTAAGCATTTATTAGTATGGGAGAGGAACAGGAATTTCAATATCTGTATCTGCAAATCTGTGGGGCAGGGCTTGACAATATTTTAACATGTAACAAAGACAGAATATAACCGTATTGCAAAATACAACATTCTAGAAAGAAAGAAGAAAATTCCATTAATGTCTACAAGTGACCAAAGTAGGTCAATGGGAAACAAGTACATTCAATTACAATAGAATAGTAGTAGGGTGAAAGAGAACCCTCGGAGCTGAAAAGGCAACTAAGAACAAAAAAACACACATATATATAAACAATGAAAGCATACCTAGAGGAGGTAAAATCAAAGTGGATAAACCCTAACCATAATATTCAAGTATAAACATAAATAGCCAATGTGAGAAGAAGACCATAATATATTAGATGAAGACCAAAGTTGGAGACAGAGGCTGGAAACTACGTTGCCGATACGGATATGGATACGAGATTAGATATGGATACGAGAATATGGAGATTTTTTTTTTTTTGGGGGGGGAGGGGGGTTTGGATACGACCATACAAAAATATATATAAAAATTTTAAAAATATAAAAATACTACCATATAAGCAAAATTAACCACATAATATGCATAGAGAAAACAAAAAAAAGTTAAATAACGACAAAACATACTCATAATTCAATGTCAAATATCATAATATTCAATGGTTGAACTTGGATTAGTTTTATAATAGACACATAGTGCAAATGTTACAATGTATGGACAAAAATAAAGACAACACAGCATATCCATGATTCACTATATTCATTTTCCTCTTCAACTGCAATGTCTTCATCAATATGTGGTTCATTAAAACCACAAGCAGTAGCAGTGCCACTACCACTAGCTCCACCATCCAAGTCGTGTGAAGCACTGTCTAGGTTTATGTCAAGCAATGAAAGGAAGCCAATGGGGATATCCAAGTCAGCAGTCTCTGGGTCCACATCACAACACTTTGTTGCCCCTACCTTGTACTCAGGTTGTTTGTGTGAGAGAAGACGCAAGTTGAAATGCACATAGAACAAATCCTCCGTCTTTTTCACTGCCAACTTGTGCTTAACTGAGTGGATAAAGTTGTAGGTACCCCAGTTTTGCTCAGCTGAGAAGGGACTTGCAACCTATTGAGGCAAGCCGCAAAGTCATTTAGAAATTATAAAAGTTTAAAGTTTAAACAAAACATCAAAAAGAAGGTAAGAGAGTTAAATAAAATCAAAATCTTACTTGTGATAGAATTTTTATTGCAATTGGATGGAGGTGGGTGAATGCTTGCCCATGGACGTACCGCCAAAAGTGAGCTTCCATCTTGTACTTGACATGAAGAGCACCAAGGGAGTGACCCGTAAAGGTTATGAAATGCATAAACTCTTAACTATCTTGGTCTTCTACTTCTACATTGGGGAAGAGTCTAGAGAATGTCGCCTTATATCCCTCACCAACCTCAACATCCCTATATGGTGCAACCCTTCTGGGCAAAGAAAGGATCTTTGTGTTGTAATATTTGGATGTCAAGGCAAAAGCAAGAAGATGCAATGGACTGGTCATTTTGTTCCACCTTTCAATGAGATGCGACTGCACTTCTTTGAAGAACCTCTCCGTAGGATCTCACTCTTTGACATTTATGATGGATCTAATGTTCTTAATCATTGAGTCGATGCTATCATAAACCTCACCCAAACATGGATGATTCATATCCAATATCTCAATATGTTGACGATGGACTCAGTAAAACTAAGCAAATACTTCACACGTTCCCACCACATGTCATCAAGAATCCACCCTTTACCTTTGTGGCCCTCTCACTGTTTCCTCGCCTCCATACACTCCAAAGTTTGTTGGCGACCATGCTACTTAATGCCTTATGCACCTTAACAAGTCGTCGCAAGACGATGGGGTGTGAAGCAAACTGAGTCTCAGCAGCCTAATATGAAATTAAAACAAATAAAATTAAAAATAAATTGTTCAAATTATAAAATAAAAAATATACATGATTCATGAATGATTAAATAAAAAGTTACTTTCAACAACTGCAACTTCAAGAAAGCCCTGAAGATGCCTTGGGACATGTGATGGTTGCTTATGAACATTTGGATCTCGCTCGCCTCCTCATAGACTTGTTTGATCCAATCATTTTTTGTCCCCAATTTTTGCAACATAAGGTTGAGGGAATGAAAGGCAGAAGGTGTCCAAAATATGTGCCCATACCTTACCTCAACCAACACACCCGCAACTTCGCAATTTTTAGCATTGTTCGTTACAACTTGGACAACATTTTGAAGCCCGACCGCCTCAATGGACTCTATCAAAATGCCGACAATGAATCGTGCATCCTTAACTTGCCCTTCACAATCAACGGCCTTCAAAAACATTCACCCTTTAGGGCTCATTGCAACCACATTAATCAATGGCCTATTTGTTGTATCTTTCCATCCATCAGAAATGGACACCCCTATTTCGATCCACAAATCCCTGATGGGCTTCAATTCATCTTCAACATATTTTCTTTCTTTTGTCAACAAAGTGGTTCACACCTATTCATACACTGAGCCGATGACCTGTTAGGGGCAACATTGATAGATCTCATCATATCTTGCCAATATGGTGATCTAACAATATTAAATGGCAGCTTACATACGTAAAGACAACAAGCAATACTCTGTTCCGGTATCCCTGGATTCATTATGGAATGACTTTTCCAATGGGCTTGCATCTTTTGTTCTCTTGCAACCAAGAGGTGAATCATTTTCCTCTAAGACCATGACAAGGTATCAAGAAATGGGTGTGATGGGGCCACCATATTAACGCGAGATAGATCAACCAGTGTCGATTCTTTCTTTTTCAAATGATGCTTTGTTCTTTGCCCAACAATGGCATTTGTTTCTTCTTGCTCTTTGATGTATGCAAGGATCTTTGCCTATGGCAAACCCTTTCCTAGCTTGTCATTTATGCTTGGCCTACTACAAGCTTTGATTCTAGCACCAGGAATCACACACAAATGGGCTTTCACCCGATTGTACGAGCTCTTATACTTACAATTACACTATGAGCAAAGCCAAAGGAAACACCCTCCACCTGATAGTTGTTCTAACATCGTCACATACTTCCAAAGAGGAGCTCATGGATTGGGTTTGAAGGCTATCCCTTGACCCATCAAACTAGCACTTGCACCTTGAGACATTATAACAAATCCTATAGCTCCTGGTAAACAATAATGATAGTGATATTAATTTATTAAAAACTTAAAGCATTTGGTATTTATTGAAATAATGGTTAAAACTTAAAAGAATAACGAAAAAAAATTAAAACTAATTACAAACATTTAAAAACAAAAAAAAAACCCACAAAACTGAAAAGCTACCTTAAATCAGCAAATCCTCTTCATTGCAAGCTCCTTAAACTCCTTGGCGCCAAATGGATAGAGGTAGTCGTGTAGGATTAGCAAAAATAAGAAGTTTCAATCCTATGCAATTGAAAAAATCAAGATGAGAGAACAAATGTGCAATGAGAAGTAAAAATGCAATGAAAGGTAAATGTGTTGTTTACTTTTGATAAAATGAGTGTGAAAGCTGCTTTTAGGGTTGAGAATCCACTTTAGTTTGTTTTTAATTGTATTTTGAAGTACATGTTTGACTTTTCATTAGGCAAAATTGAAAAAAAAAAAAAAAAAATGGTTTTTTGCTTGGATACTCAGCGGATACGCCCAAGATATTTCCCTGGGATTATGGATATGCCCAGGATACTTCCCTGGGACTGTGGATATGCCCAAATATGTCCAAGGACATATCCAGGCGTATCCACACCACAGTCCCAAGGAAGTAACCTGGACGTATCCCTAGTTGTTTTGTATCGTATCCAGGGGGATCTACAGCAATATCCGATAACGTAGACTGGAAAGGATGTATCCAGGGATATCCACAATCCCAAGGAAGTATCCTAGACGTATCCCTCGCCGTTTCGTATCATATCCAGGGGTCTCTACAGCAGTATCTAGTAATGTAGACTGGAAATAAGCATTGTCACACGTTTTATCACCACTAGGAGTAGTAATAAAAGCCAACAACATCATCATCCACCACCACAATTGGACCAATGAAAGATCTAATAGTATCATACGAGAATGTTTATCGGCTAAGTGGTCTAGGTAGGACAATCTTAGGAAGAAGCAGGATACTTCTTCTAGAACCTCTTTTCACACCCAAGGCCAAAGAATTTCAAAAGGTAGAGAGAACACTGACAATACACTTTTGTCCCCGTGCCACAGGATGCGGGCAAAGAGAACTAGATGGCCCCCACGCCATGTAGAAGTAGATCCATCACACCAGGGCATGCAATTGAGAGGACTTGAATATCCTAGTGGAATCACATAGAGGTAGATGTCATCTCACTGATTTGTGACTATCTATGCATGGGCTAACTGAATATATTATGGCAAAATTGTATTCCGCTGATTTCTAACAATCAATGCATGGCTATTTAATACCATCAGAAGTGATTCTTCGGTTTTAAAATCATTATACCTTGGGCATCCAAGAGAAGAGTGTTAATCAACAAGGGCTACATAGATATATTCTATAAGCATAAGGAGTTTCCAGTCTCAGTTGAAATGAAATGTTTCCTGCACAACCACTGCATTTACTGGAGACTTTATGTGATGGCAAGGCTTTATAAAACTCATTCGGAAAATTTTTGAATCAGACACAGTATGCGACATCTGTCTGGCATTCTACATCAGAAAAAATTGATTACCAAGACACATTAAAACATCTAAATATTAAACATTCCCTAGGGAAATGGAGAGGAAATAAGGACAAAATTATGCTTTTACAAAAAAAGGATGCACGTTAAAACGAACTATAGGATGCATTTTCATGTTTCTATTTATGCTTCTATTAGCCAAAAACTATAATTGTATGAGAGCTATGAGATAGAACTCGGCAAGAAACGTACCTGGGATTCATCTTCTCTCTCCTCACTGGAAACTTTATTATGCTCAAGGATGCCTGCATCTCTTAGCTAGAGAAAAAACATATAATGCCTTTACAATCTGATAAAGACTATAGTCAAGACTCAAAACAACCGAAGAAAACTACAAAAATCCTAGAAGTTACTTAAGTCAAAAATTATTGGTAACTTTTTCCAAAGTCACAATTTCTAACCTTTAATGCTTTGACCTGATCACCCAGACAAGGCAGACCATTGAAAACTGTCTGAACAACCACCTTACTGGATGGGGCATTCTTGAAGAATGAGTGTTTCAAAAGTTTTTTAGCAGATGGTCGCTTTGTAGGATCTTTTGTTAAGCATTTAGTGACCATTTCCAGGAAAGACTGGAATTACAATAGAGCAATCGTTAACTTTTAGGAATTACACAATTCACATATATGCTTTGTTCATAATAAAACTTCACAGACCTTGGAAAGTCTCTTCTGCCTTTCATTATTATTTCCTTGATTTAGTCTTTGCAAGGCTGTCTGCATAACCTGGTACAAATCCATTTTTAAAATCAAAATAAGCAGTGAAAAAGGAGAGAAAAATATTGTAGTTTTTCACCAGTACACTACGATTTATATAAGTATTTGAATATCTACCTTCATAGGAGGATACTTATTAAATGAATCATGCCCTTGTGACAACTCCAGTGCTGTTATTCCAAAGGACCATATATCAACTCTGTCAGACAAACAACAACATAAGAACATAAAATAAAAAGAAAGAAAGAATATATATTAATGACCACAAATGACCAAAAGTAGGTCAATCGGACTCGAGGATACAACCATTAACAATAGAAAGTTCAAGGAAAGAGAATCCAAGCAGTTAAAATACAAAATACAAAGTAAAGCAGCGTGCCACTAATAAAGGTGGTAATGGAACCAATACAAATAGCAATGGGGAACAAACAAGAACCCCCAAAAGCATGTGCCGATGAAGACTGGAAGACCTCATCGAAAACCTATGTCTATGCCTGAAATGGAGGGGCCATTGACCCATCATTAATCACTGTGAAAAGATCTGATAGTATTCGTCAGGAAGTACCCAATGCCCGAGGGGCCCTGTTGGGAGATCCTAGGGGGAAGCAACGCACTCTCTAACAGAGCGATAAAATAAAATAGACCAATATAAAGTGAGTATCATAAACATGGTTTGCCCATAAATGTTAGCCATAAAAAATGAGAGTTGTAAGCCTTAGATTCGCACTTTGGACCACAACCATGATGTTGTTCCTTAACCTCTGGAGCCATCCTGTAAAACAGTCCAGCAGGAGAAAACAAATGTAGTTATTTTCCTCGCTGATGGAGAAGGCAATCCTGTTAATTGAGGTGAAATGAAGCTATTGCATATAAAATGCCACTCACTACCACAGCATATCAGATACGACCATTAGCTAATAAAAAATTAAGAGAAAGAAGCATGCACCAGCAAGATGTTCCCACAAATGTGTTACTGGAGCACTGTGTATCGCCACTATCAAATGTGCATGTGGAAAAACCAAAATCGCCTAATATAACTGCCCCGCTTGCATCAACTAAGATGTTTCCTGCCTGCCAAAGTAGCTTAAGTTAAATTTGTAAATTGAAACGATGACATCTCTCACACAGACAATGTGCAGTTATATAGCCTTCTGCTTGTCTACATGGATATAATCAATAACACAAATTCCCATGTCTTTCCATTAGCATAATCAATATCACATCTTCCAGATGTGAAAGTTGATTACAATAGGAATGATTGACATAAAATAATTATTCAACAAAATGCAGGTGTCACGGACTCATAACTCGGATAATCCTTAATACATGCTAAGAAACAGTTGACACCATATCTGTACGTGGCAATATAAAACAAATGATGGGTACTATTTAGCAAAACAAACATATTCCATGGCTGTATGAATTCAATTTTTTTCTAGGATGCTTAAGCAATGTCTGAGAGCAAACCGAAACAATTTACCATTGAAGTTTCATGTCACAGAGGACAATAAGTTTAAGTGGATTTAAATGAGTTGGAGCTTATGGGACAACGGGAATAAGTCTGAGGCCACCTGACTAGATCATCAAATGAAAAAGAAAGAAAGAAAAAATGTGAAACCAAGAAAAACATTCAACAAGAAAATCAATCTCACTGACTATGAACCAATCAAACGGGGCATGGAAAGTATTGTGGACAAAGCCTTGCTCATTTGTAAAGAAAACAAGTTGCTGCATCTTAACAACACTGCAACCAAACTCATTTTATGAATTAAAATAAAGCCTACAAAAACTTTTCATCAGGAATTATGAAAAAGGATATACAATTTATCATGTCAATGCCTGAAACGTTAGCCTATATGAAAATAAAAAACGAGTATGGCATTAAAAAATAGATATGAATAAGACATGTGGCATTGTGTTTGAGTCTATAACTAGTTGTTATGTAATGTAAATGGGATTGCTTTTATTTTTTAGTTGTGATTGGTGGTTTTGTAGGGGATATCTGAGTGGTGGTCACCAAACAATGTACATGCCATGGCTGATCTTTTATGAGTATCTTGTATCAATCATTGAGGGAGCTCTCCCATCTTCCCTTATCACGCTGTCATGCACTCTGGGGAAATTGTACATCAGAGATGATGATATTGAGAATAATGCCATTTCGGAATATTTTGTCTCATATCTATTACATTGTCTTGTCAATTTAATGGTGTTATGAACTGTTTTGTTTATATTATGTATTGCTTTATGCTTTCAATAGTTTTCTCTTGATGTTTCACAATACTACATTTTTGGCGCCATTTCTGCCTGGATTTAAAGTGATAAGAATCATGTAGAACAAAATTCAATGTGTGAAGAAGAGTCATTAATGGGTAGGAATTTGGACTCAAATGGAAATGAATCATGTATAGGAAACAGATTGATAGAGAATTTCAGTTTCCTATGAGACATTGCTATGAGAAAATATGTGCAACAGGAAGCAGAGGACACACAAATTACCCTTGAAGAGGTGGATGATAACCTTGTGTGGAACAAGTATGTGGACCATTTGATAGCCAACCTGTTGAAATTTTTGGCACGTTGTTAGCTTGAGAGGCTGTTTATCTCTGATGAACATGAATAAGAAGTCAAGCACCAACTTGTGAGACAGACATATGAAGATAGGATGCAAAGAGAGGAAGCAGAATGTGAGTGGCAGAAAGAAAGAAAAAAGAAGTCACTGGGACTCAAGAGTGCATGACCAATGTAGGTCACTGGGCCTCGAGAGTATATCCAGTAACTATAGAAAAGTAATAGGGTAACAGAACCCTAGGTTCTGAAAAAGTGACTAATAACTAATACACTAGAACAAGGAAAGCATAACTAGGGAGGTAGACCCTAAATACATTAAAAGTTAAGTACAAATACAAAAGTCATGCATGGGGAGGACCCTTAAAGGGAAACAAGGAGCAGATCGAGACCTAATGACTATAGACATCAGGACACATGAGGCGCAACTTATTTCAAGTGTGATAAGAAGATAAAAACTGCAAATCTGCAAGTAAAGCAGGAGTTGAAAAGGGCTACAATAATAAACAAAGGAAACACAATCCACGAAAGTTCTTGTAAGCAAATTCGCCCATCACTATGACTATTGCCTGCTCCCAATCCACAATGCATTTTCCCAGCTCAACACCACATACTTTGGGAGATAACACTGGACAGGTAGAAAGAAAGTATAATAGAAATAAATTGCTAGCAATAAAGACTAAACAAGGAGTGCATCATTACAGGAATGAACTGTGTATCTGTCGGTTCAAGGCAATTTGAAACCCAAACACAATGTTGAATACAATCCTAACACAAGTGCCAGCTAGAATCACTGTTAAAACAAGCATGGAAACAGCAGATATAACTGATAAAGGACACATGTCAGTGGCATACTATTCTCATATGCGAGACGTTCCAAGGACCAATATCTCTAACACCTCACAGCAAGGGCATATGTCAGAAAATTCTAAAATAGATTTGGGAATAGGGAAAAATAATAATAGAGAACTAAATAATGCTTATATAGGTGATAATGATAAAAGTATTGATGCTATATTGGATTTAATAATAGGGAACATTAGTAATAGATAAGATAAAGATAAAGATAAATATATTAATGTCCAACTAATGACCACAAAAGAACTTAATAAGCGGAGTACTAATTCTTCATTAGATTTAGAAATAGGGAACATTATAAGTAGAAAACTAGATAATGTTTATATAGGGGATAATAATAGTATCAATTCTACGTTAGATAGACTGAATTCCAACAACATAACTAACAAACCTATTTTGATTAATGGTTTAGTGGAGTCAGATCTTAACTCAGTGATGCTGCACAATCAAGAGAGTGAGGAAGTAAATAATTGTAAGGTCATTAATCTCTCATCACATGGTATCGATGCACCAACAATAAAATTGCTGAACAGAGAACTAGGCTTTGCCATTGTTGGGAAACACATTCCTAAGGACATAATGGTAAACATAGAATGTGTGATACGTGGGTTACCTAAAATTGATGCAGAAGAAAACAGATAGGAATGTGTGGTCTTAGTAAGGTGAGAAAAATCCCCAGAAATAAACATAACAAAAGCCTGGCACATTGCTTTAAGGAAATTAGAAGACAAAAAAAAAATATAGTGATTTGAAAAGCTAATAAAGGGAATGTAGCAGTGATCATGAATAGCAAGGATTACACAACAAAATATTAAATTAGAGATCACCTCAGCTGTGGCAGCTATAGAAAACTCAACAAAAATTCTACAAACAAAATATTCCAAACCGTGAGCAAAGCAATCAAAAGCTCATCACTAGAATAGAACATAAAAAAGAAGCTGATTCCTAACAAAAAAATAACCCCAAGAATCTATGAACCAAAGGTACACAAAGAAGGGGCTCCTATGAGATCTGTTGTGGATACGATAAATTGCCCTGGTTATGAAGGTATTGTCCTTCAAATAGTATATTGTGTGTCAAGGTATGGGTGTTGGCAGCAAGTCCTCCCTATAATGTATGAATTGTATCAAGACTTATCACTGAGGAATATAAAGCTTCTATCGCTCAGATACTCTGCTCTGCCATGGTCTGTTATGCAATAAATATTTTGTATATGATGGTAGTCTAATATCTTAGTAGACTTTATCTATACTACATTTGGTGTTGTTTCCTTAAAGAACATTGCGTCAAGTTAAATTCAGTTCACAAATCTATGTGCCAAACATAACCATGAAACACAACAACAAAAGATGTTACAATGGTACAAAGAGTTCACAAAGAAGAGAGCATTGATTCATGCTATTGACTCCGAACAAAGGCGGGAGAGAGACACAATGAGGGAGGGGACCAAGAAGTTAAATGATCTACTCGACTGGTGGAGCAACACTGAAGAAAATAAAGACTACATCTGTCAGCCATTCTTAAAAATTCATCAATCAAAGTATGAAGCTGATGCCGAAGCATAAGAAAACATAGCCATAGCTGGAGCTGAAACCAAGCAAGGGTTCAGCCGAAATTGGTAGACCCTACACCACTCACAGTAAGAAGTGGGTAGATATTTCCATAGCCTCTTTTGGAGAAAGGAAGTGTGGACCTTGCCGACTAGTTTGGGTTAGAGGGTGCTACAAGGGAATCACATGAAAGTCCAAGGCAGCCCAAATGACAAGTTGGAGCACACAAAAAGGGACCTAATAATGAGTAAGATGGTCTACAGATCCCTACTAAACAAAGGATCGAGCATACAAGCATGTCCAATAGTGCTTAGAAAGCAGAGGAACCTCTGACAATAACCTTCTTAAGAGAGAGACTTGTATTCGAAAAACCACACCAAAGCCATGGTTACCCCATCAACTCCATCTCCAGCAAAGCAGAAGTTGCCAAAATTTTCTGGTGACAATTTTAACAATCCGGTACAACACTATTGTATGTCCATCACTATCTGGACTACCAATGGGCAAACAAATGCTTGGATGTGGTTAAGATGCTTCCCGGATGCCCTTCGAGAAATGGTCGTTGATTGGTACACCAATGCATCAAGTACTCTGACAAACTAACATGGGCAGCACTCAGGGACATGTTTGAAAAGGAATTCAAACCCCTAGGAGATGACAAGAAGATTTTGAAAATGGAATCACAAGTTAAGTGTGATTGATTGTGGGGGAAACTCCATGATTAAGCATGCTTGAGTCAATGTAGTATTGGTATGGGTGACCTTCTAGGGAGTCCCGGTGCTTCACCCCTATGAGCATCACCTAGATGCAATAGGTGTTGAGTGGACCATTCATACTTATGAGAGATGGGTTCTTGTGGACCACTTCTCGTGAAACATGTGTTGACGCAGGTTGACTTGAACCTACGTAGATGAATCCCGAAATCATATCACATGAGACTCAAATACTTCATGCAACTTCATCTTAGAATCCTACCAAAGCCAAAAATTATTTCCCTCTTACTATGGTGTGGAGTGGCCCAAGCACATCACTTAAGGTCAAATGTCCCTAGCCTTGAATGGGGTTGCACTACATAACTTGCTATATATCTTACTCCATAAACCTACTCTATTATAGGTTCTTCCAAGTGGTTTGCTCTCCAAGAACAAGTCAAACTTTCCCAATGGAGCCCTTCCTAGGCACAAAAGACTAAGTTGCTCAAAACAATATGTTTCTCCATTTATGGAATATCAATGTTGTAACGAGTTCCTATTTTGTACTTTTTAATTACCTAGTGTCATTTTGGGGAACTAGCTTTTCTACCTTTATCTTTGTGATCTGAAAATTTGACTTAGATATGAGTTCCTCTTTAACAATTTTTTCTGCTACTACAATCTTTCTTTTTGATCTCTGCCATCTAATACAGAATATTTTTCCATTTTATTCTCTCTGATTATATTTGGGTAGTCTTTTTCTAGGTCCCCATACTTGAATTTCACATACCTAAAAGGAATACTTTCATAGCCTACTTTTTGGTGCAAAACCTAACTATTTATTACCAAAATACTTATTACCTCCCTCTATTTATAGTGTGTGCATTATCTCCCTCTATTTATAGTGTGTGCATTTTCTTACATGTGAAAATTTTACCTTGGGAAGCACAGCATTTTCTCTAAATGTTGCCCATTATATAAGAATTTTACCATCCCATAATGTGATAGGTCACTTTGGAAATATAGCCAACACTGGCAGCCGCTTTGATCCTAGATCTAAAGTTTTAAGCATCGATGTTTACTTTTGGAAGTGTTTAATGTAAAACCATCACGACCATTTCAAATATAGTTAGTTAATAATCCTTGTTCATGAGTTATGAGTGGAAACAAAGGATTTTAAAAACCCTATTTTTGCATTAGCATTGTACAATAAAAAGATGAAAAAGTATAAAACAAAACCAGTGCAATTTTAAAGATAGCAATGTAAGATGTCGAAAAATAAAACTCAACCATTGGTTTTTCTTTCCTAGTTTGACAAAAACTTTTAGGAATGGAAAATAAAACAATATGACGTTATATTTGGCTTTAAATATATGGTTATGAATAAAGTATATGGCATTGTGTTTAGATTTAAAGTTAGTGTTACGTAATGTATGTATGACTACTTTTAATTTGTGGCAAGAATGGGCGGTTGTTTGTGGGATTCAGATTGGTGTTTCCATCTTTTGACAACAAGCTCACTACTCCCTAAGTTGTGTTGTCTATATATTTGCAGAATTGTACACTACATTGATGATGATGACATAAGTGGCATGTTTCTATCATATGGTTTTGTGAGTTGTTTCTATCCTTGTTTCTGATAGTGATTCTAGTGTAATTCATGTTGTGCTTTCTGTCTTGTGTATGTGAATGGTTTTTGTTGTATACATTTGAGTTGTTCTATAATTTAAAATAATTATAATTAAAATTCCAATACCGCACTACTAGAATGGTTTGCTACTAAACTTGATGCAATTGCCCATTTGATATATGGCCTTGGAAAAAAATTCTTTAAAAAAGAAAAAGAGAAAAACGTAAGTCCCCCAATTAGGCTAAAGTTTTCCCCATGTGACTTGCAACAAGAAACACAAGTAGAAACAAGAAAACAAGAAGGAAATCAGCTTTAAAAGTAAAAACAACACAAGAATGAAAAATAAAAAATGAGAAATGTGATAGAAAAAGGAAAGAAGAGACACTGGAAAAGAAGGAAAAGAGGAAGTTAAGGATTCTGATTATCTCACATGTTAATGATAGATTTTAGACAACCCTCCAGAAGGTTGAGCCTGTGGTAAAGAATGTCTGGACAAACAGTAGACCCATCTTATGTTTTGACTCAACTTGCATGACTGATGCTGATAATAAATTTGCGACAACTTTGCAAAAGGTTGAGCGTCGTGCCATCATAAATCCAAATCTAGTATTACAAAGAATTTTTACCCCATAAAGTTGACTACAAATGATGTGGAGCCGGTTCAATCAATGGCAAACCGACTGTATCTCATTCTTTCATCAGTCAATAAGAGCAGCACCTTTCTCATTTCACCATTAGCAGTGCAATCACCATTCAAAAGTTGGCTTCATGCAATACAGTCTACAACTTGTGCTTTTAAGCTTAGAGTTCTAGGATGGCAGGAGTTGCTAAAAGGAAACCTGTAAAGCACAGATCAACTAGAATCGGCCTCTCAAATGACTTGTGCAAAAAATATAGTAGACAAAGAGGATTTAAAGCATATCTTGTGGGACTGTAAGTTTGCTAGGTAATTTTGGCTTAATATAGGTTAAAATTTTCATAATATTGTTTGTAGAAATATTAGTTGGCGGGAAACCTCTTTGATGATCCCTAGTTTTGTTAGCAATGTGAATGGTTCATATGGTACATTCTATAAGATTATACACACAGATCCACAATCAATTAAGTAAATAACTCCACAAGCACAAAAGAGACACAGATATGTGGTGGAGTCAATAGACACCCAAAGATTAATCACACAACAGAATAATAGATAAATACAAAGGATGACTGAATAGGTGGGAGACATAGTCTCAATTTATACACCTATCACTAGATGAAATAAGGGTAGGCCAACTAATAATAAGGCACTAACCCCTATATATAGAAAAGTGTAAGTTACACATTGACCTGCACATAACCCAATGGTATATTACAAGTGTCAGTAATTCAAAGGGACCCACAAAGATGGGTTTTGCACTCTAACATCCCGCTTAAAACACAACTTGGAGGGACCACAATAAGGCAGAATTAAGCCAAATTTCTAGAAGAACTGGAGGCCTTAACATCACCCCTAATGACAAATTTTGTAGGCCCTGAGCAACTCCCGCTACTTGGAAAATTGATCATCACTACATAAAAATTGAAGTCCAGCATCCTTTGAATCTTCACCAATGAACTTAAATCTTCCTCCAAAGCCATGTCCTCCTTCTCTTTCGCATCATATTGTGGATCACTAACATCCACCACCTAGGATATGAGAGCGAAATTGACCTGTTGCTTCAGACTTCAAGTCATCCATAAGATATCCATATCCCCCTTATCTCCTTTGGCTTCATCAAAATTTGTAGAAGCCCACTTGGGAAGTTTGACATCCCCCTTAGAAGAGGGAGTCTCATGTGTCGAACTTACTCAATTTTTGGGACCACATCCTCCAGCACAATGGCATCACTATGCACATCTCTCTCCAGTACAAACTCAATTGATGCAAGAACATCTGAAACAACCTCCTCACCCTCTGAAAGAATCTCACAAGTCACAACTAAAGATCCTATGAGACTGGAGCTAGGTGTCTCATCCTCATCTACATCAATAGTCTAAATAAAGATAGAATAATTAATGCACTCTTGTGTATCCACAAAAGGAGTCACCTCGTCAGAGATGACATCTCGCCAAATGAGAATTTGACACTTAGCAGGATCCCATAGCCTCGAATTCCTCTGAATATCCCACCATGATGCGCTTATAACTCTTAGGATCAAGCTTCTTTCGTTTCTTATCCGAATGGTGAACCCATGCAAACACTTTGTAGTGAACAATAATAGGTTTCCTACCACATCATTTCTCATATGGTGTACCATCTCTCACAACCTTAATAGGAACCCTGTTAATAATGTAACTTGTACGGCAAACGACCTTGGCCCAAAAATTGTCACATAAGCCCTTGGCTTGTAGCATACACCGCACCACCTCAATCAAAGCCTTGTCCTTCTCTCAACTACACCATTAAATGGTGGAGTACAAGTAACTATATGTTGCCACACAATACCATTATTGGTTCAAAATTTCTCCAAAGCATGATTCACAAACTCTCCTCTATCTGATTTCAAACACTAAATGAATTGTTTTTCAAACCCATTTCTACTCATTGGATAAATTTCTCTAAGATTATAGACTTGGAATTCATGCAATAAACCTGTGTATATCTAGAGATATCATCAATGAAAGTTGAAATACACCTCGATCCCCCAAGTAATGAATGATTTATTGTGCACAAATCAGAATGAACAAGCATAAGAGGATCCTCAGCACAACACGCCTTCCCCTTCTCCAAGCCTTCTCAGTGATGTTTACGTCGCACACATCCTTGGTACACCTCGTGGGATGGAGAAATAGAAGGTACCCTATGGACCATATTCTTACAGCCCATTTCCTGCATGCTTTTAACATTCATATGTCCTAATCTCTAATGCCACAATCTACTAGCCGCATCAGCTACAGCCACTCAAGCATATGGACCATGATTTTGAGGAACATTACTGAATCCAGAAAACTTGTAGGCCTTTGCCTCTTTATCACGCAAACCACAAACAACAACCTGAAATTTGTTATTTATATCCTTCACAACAAACTTATCATGCCAAAACCCAACTTTCTCATCCTGCTAAGTTTGTTGGTAGACAGATAGCATATTTACACTCAAATCGGTACATGGTAAACATCTTTAACCATGCCATCTTCTAGCACAACATCACCACTACCACAAATTGGAAGAGCTGAATTTTTAGCTATATAAACTTTCTCATGGTCTGCTTTGGCAAGCAAATGGAATAAAACCGTGGCTTTCATCCCCCCACATTATCTGCCAGAAACCCGTGGTTCTCAAAGCAATCTCAATTGACGATTCTCATGCATAGAAATTGGGCCCAAACAACACTAGGACATGTGGAATATTCTACTTATTCACCACTATTAAGACCATTGTAGAAACCTGAAAAAATGCGAAAAAAGAACATCACTGCGAAGAACTCAAAAAATGCTTTTCCAGTCGTTCAAAAACAAGCTCAAATGAAGTTCATATGACAAGTTATGTTCCATTTAAGTTTGAGTACAAATCCCCCAAAGCATGCAAAATTTAAATTAATATCAAACAAAAAGTTCAAATTTGAGTTTTGGTAAAAAAAACACCTAAGAGTATCATGTGTCACTATCAAATCTGTTAACTAAGCAAAAATCCTCCTCGATGGTTGTGCGCCCGCTATGGGCTACCTGGAATGCTCTCCACTGTGTCACTATTTGATTCACTAGAAAATCTTAAATGGGAAAAAATGCATAAATAGTTAAAATTTGGCCTCCAATGACATTCAGGCAAAATATCGGCCAACTCAACTTGATTTTGAGAATTTTTCAAATTTTCGAAAAATTCCACATCAGTCATACGGCCATCCAAATCCATACTGCCATACGGATCTGATCATAAGGTGCCATGTGGCACCGCCAAATTTTAAAATTCCGAGTCAAAATCCAAGTCAGACTTCATGCCATGCAAGCACCAAATCACCTACCACGTCACCCACCATGCAAGCGCAACACAAGACAACGCAACTATGACAACGACCATGTCGCCAAACGCACAAAGGGTGCCAAGTGAGGGGATCTAGCCCCTGACCTCCACTCTCCATCAACCTACGGAGGGTGTGCCTACCAAGCGGGCTATACCCACAACCCAACCATATAATGTCGCTCCCAAGTTTTGCTAAACTCGGGCTCCCAATCTGCCTCCACACGAGTGTTGAGCCCCTAGTCATAAGAAGCTCCAATGCCTCAGAAAATGTCCTTAGCCCACAAATTTTGTACTTCTTCAAAAAATCCACCCTTGACAAAGAAATATATAGCAACCAAACACCTTGTCAGATAAACCTCTTCTTCGCACAACCTTGCAATATCAAAGGACCAAAACCTAGGGAGGTTTATGCTTTAACAACCCTCAACTCTGATAACATGTAAGATTATACACATATGTCCATAATTGATCAAGTACGTAACTTCACAAGCATAGAAAAGGGCAAAGTGGTGTCAAAAGACACCCAAAGAATAATCACTTCATATAATAATAGATTGATACAAAGAATGATTGAATAGATGGGAGGCATATTTATACACCTATTAATGAATGAAATAAGGGCAGACCGACCCATAATAAGGCACTAACCCCAATTCAAAAATGTAAGTTACACATTGACCTAAACATTACCCAATAGTATACTACAAGTGTCGATAAGTCAAGGGGACCCACAAAGATTAGTTTTACACAACACATTCTTCAGTTGGACTTTTTGTTACTCTGGAAATCAAAATGTAGATTGACCCTTAGAGGCTTTAGGAAAAAAATTGTAGCATGGACTTGAGTTTGTTTTAAGCTCTTGTTGCTTAGGAAGCATGTATTAGATTTTGATTTAGGGGATCAATCGAAAATGCTTGCCCTTCTTGCTTGGATAAGAAGGAAAGTCCCAAGACGACTCGTTCTTCCTGATATAAAGTGAATTCTTTCAAGTAATGTAAGAGAGATTTCTTTCAAAAAAATCAAAAACAAAAAATTGAAGGAATGAAAACACAATAAAAGGAAGAACCTGAAGAAGCGAACACTAATTAGAAAATACCATAATCTGGCAGAAAAAAACAACTTGGACCAAAGAAAACAGTTTTCAGTAAGGAAACTACCTAGCAGTTGAGAACACAATATGCAAAGTACTTGAATGGTTGAACAGTACTAGAGAAGATATAGCTTCATATTTCACCCATCTTAAGGGCCCTGGTAAACATGAATAAGAGCAGAGTATATTGTTATGCAAATTAAAATATCTAGTTTAAGAACGTGATCTTTTATCTAAAATTCTCTTTCATGTTTTTATTAAATTGTTCTCACAAATGGATTTTACCACTTGGATAGTTTTCCTTCTCTTTGAACACTGCACCTTTGTATTTCATTAGTGAAAAAAAATTGGCAATGCAATGAATTTTATTCCTAACATATTGCTCATACAGGAAACAAATGTTATTTTCTTAGAAAAACACTTTTTATTTCTGTCCTTCAAGAAACTACACATAATTCATTAGCACAATCACGATATTTCTAGCACGAGGGAAGTGTATTACCTTGACATTTTGATGTACTTGTCCCTGTGTGTGAAGATAATATAATGCCTGTAACACTTCCCGTAAGAAAGATGCAATAATTGACTCTTTAAAGCCCTCTTGGTAGATAGCTTTCATTAGATGAAGACAAGATCCCCAAGCAATGTACGGCATTACAACCCAAAGATTATAATCTACTACGAAGGAACAATGGGCTCTCAAAACATTTGGATGGTTAATCAATCCCATTGTCTGCACTTCATGGTGTATCCTATCCTGTACAAAGAGGGAAAAGGTACATGTAAGAACATAAGACTTGTATAAATGACTTGCTAAGTCTTTTTACATGTTGGCACTTGGAAGACAAAGAATGTCAGCTTTCTACATGATAAGAGTATTATGACTATGATCTTTTGCAGGCACGCAGTGTGTTTCAACTTAAGCATGTAGGTATAGAATTGCATATCGCTTTTTTGTAAAAGCATCAAAGCATGGCATGTAAAACTATAATCCCCAATTCCTAAAGAGAGAACCAATGACAAATCCCCTGGTTTTTAACAATGTGTAACAGAATTTTAAATCCTAAAATAAATTCACAAGTAGGAAGGATGCCAAAATAGATGAAGTATCATGAACCCCAGCTACTTATCTACTTGCCTCATGTTTATATTACACATGCTGCAGAGAATGAGTATTGATTAGTTATATACATGTTGCTCTTCTTGGATGAACGAAGAACTTTGAATATGAATAGTACTAGAAATAATGCAAATGTTTACCTTTTGCTGAAAGCCTGAAAATTAACCACAACATTCGGATATGAAACTCTGTGAGAGAGCTTTAGGTGTGAACAACTCATCAAAGTTTTTTGCAAAGGTATTGCTTAGGGATACATGTTAATTGCAGAATAGATAATTTCAACTACCCTGTCTTACATTATGAAAAACATGAAATGTACATAGGCTTAAAGTTATAGACATGATCTATCTAGTGACAAAGGAACAAATAAGGTACAGATTATACTTGTTATATCATCTATCTAGCCAGTAATTATAAGAAAAACAAAAACTTGGGAATGTTGTTTTGCATTCAGAAGAAATCTACAAAAAAAACATGGAAATACTCATTAAGTTCAATAAAACTTGTCTGCAACTTATCTCTTACCCTCAGATGATTATTTTCAGGAAATGCAAAGAAATACCCATCAACTAGGATAGAACAACCCTATTTACAAACTTAGAAACAATGTGAATGCATTAACATCATATGAGTCAGCAAGGTTTAGCCTTGGTTGGATGAGAACATTTGGATGTCAAATGACTCCATGGTATACAACAATTTAAAATATTTATAGAGAATATATCAAGATAGACACACTATTATGATGTTTATATTATGAATATAGTGACCACCAAGGTATGCTCTCCAACATAAAAGGTATAGTGTTTAGTCTTGGTAACAATGCGAATGCGGTTCATATGAGTCAGCAGGTGGTAGTCTTTGTTGGATGGGAACATTCGGATGGCAAATGACTCCATGGTATACAACAATTTAAATTTTTTTATACAGAATATATCAAGATATAGATACTTACACTAATATGATGTTTATACTATGAATATAGTTACCACCGAGGTATGACTGTCCAATATAACAGGTATAGGGTTTTTAAGAGGGAGAGTCGTGACTTTCCTATATAATGTGTACAGGTGTTAATTTAGGATTCTAAAAAGTCTGTACCCAAAGCATAGGACGAAATGTGTATTGGTATTTTTCTCAAGAAGCTTCCTCAATTGAAAAGCTTTTCCATATAATTAAATACTCGGTAGTTTTCTTGGATCTTAGGGACTTTTTTCAGGTATCCAAAATTCCTTCAATTTCTAGTACCATTTACCTCTTCATCAATCATTGGTAACTGTGTATTGACAAAAAGGAAATACAGAAACAAATTATATTAATGCCCACATATGACCAAAAATAAGTCAATGGGTCCTGAAAAGCACATTCAGTTTTAATAGAGAAGTACTATGGTAAAGGGACCCTAGATTACAAAAAAAGGGTAACAAGCACTAAGCACTAAAGAAACATAAAACCAAACAATATGGTCAACCTAAAATGGTTAAATCCTAAATCATAAGAAATAAGCACCAATAGTCAAGTGAGGGAAGGAACTTTCAAGGAAGCATGGAGCTGGCAAAGACAAGAGCGGGAAATCATGACACAAGGTCAGCAATATCATGTGTGTAGCAAGGAAATCATGACAAGGAAATAGGTCCCCAATTTTTTCCTTAGATGAGAAACTTGAAAAATGTCATGTATTCTTCCTTTGCTTTTTAAGTATGCGGCATGAACTACTGGATTTTTTTTCCTGATTTGATAACAAACGTGATTTGTACGAGCTAAAGTATAATCTTTTGGGCAACTTAATAATATTATTATTATTAAAATAAAAAGTATTCTTAAATACTTTAAAGTAAACTTAATAATATGACTAAGTGGCCAAAAAGTGATGTCGGCAACTTATGTTTTATTATTAAAATAAAGTAAGTTTGAAGTTTGAGTGGGAAAAGGTATAGAAGGTGGAGAGGTCTATTTTTGGCATCTATCTATCATATATCAATTAATTCATTTGATATTAAGCACGTTTGTTTGCATTCTCAGCACTTGAGAACGGAAACCCTCATTGGCTTTAGTATTTGAGGGCAAAAAGCCTCAATACTCTTTTGATGGCTTCATTTAGGAGTCACGTTGTGCATCAATTCATCCTTTTTCGATGTAAGCGTCACCTTAGAGGGTGGCAATTTAGTTTGGGACAATTTGAAGGTGGTTAAACTAGATTTGACAGCCCTAGGAGGTGGGCGATTCAGTTGAACAGCTTCGAGGTAGCAAAAAATCAGTTTTACAACTCTTGGGAGTTGAGCGATCTAGTTGGCAGCTTGTGGTAGGTCAATGCAGCAATAGGGCAAGTTCTTGTTGGATCATTGCAGCCCTAGTAGACCTCCAGAGGTGTGACGAATGGCATCTAGGGTTTGATTTTCAGTTGAAGCAGCTATTAGTGGGTGAAAAACCCCACTTCATCTTTCATTGATTCAATGTTAGTTTATTGTAATTTTCAGGACTACAAATTGTCCAAAAATCAGTGTTTTGAGGTTAAATAAATATTTTGAATATTCTGCAATTTTACGAGGGTTATTTGATGTTGGAGAAATTCATTTTAGTGCCTAAATAATCATTTTTAGAATTGCGGAATCTTCAGTTAGGGTTTCAATAAATAAGTCAGAATTTATATTTCCATTCCTAGGGTTTGCTGGTAACCCAAATTGTTTTAAATATGCCCAAGAAGGAACATTTCAATGGTATCAGAGCTTGATTCTAGCCAGCGTGTGATTCAGAAAAAGAAGATAAAATGGTGATCAAAATTTTTGATGATGCTAGGTTTGAGAGGTTTGCCCAAAGGCAAGAGAGACTAGCTAATATGATGGCACAGTTGATCCATACCATGCAAAATTTGAATGGTGAACAAAGTTCTTCAAGGGCAAACAATAATATTCAACCACCAAGGCCCATGAGTGATTCTTCATCTAGGTCATTCTAGCCTACTTTGCTTCCAAGAGGAGAAACCATTCCAATGATGGAAACTTAGCCTTCCATAGTTGATGACATTGTTGCCAGCTACGCTGAGTATAGAGCCTTTCCAGTTGAGATCCAAGAAGAATATCACTCACCAACTTCATGGAATTGAAGAAAAATCGAGTTGGAATTGGACCAAGTTCTAAACTACGAGCTACACAAGGAGACCTGCAGCATGCTTTGAGAAAGGAAGAGGAAAATAATTTTCAAATTGTAATGGTGAAGCATGAATAAAAATCAAGGCTGCAAGGAAGGGAGAGGGAACGGCCCATGGAGGCACCTATCATACAAAAGAAAAGTGGAAAAAATGTTTCAGCCCAAGAGGAAGAGATTTATGCCCTTATGATGAGGAAAGAGATAGAAACAAAAGTGGATCCTACTCTTGATATGAAACCAACTACATTGCAAGCAAGTGTGGAGGATGTGATAAGGACCCAAGAAAGGTATGATGAATGGTGGAGCAGAGCTAAGGAACCTAAGTTTAGCCACTTAAGCAAAACAACACCTTCAGAAAATTAGGGGAAAGGATTCTCCAATTGTTAGTGTAGAACATGGAGAAAAATCAGTTTTGCAAGAATTTGGAAAAGAATTTTTTGTTAATGCCAAATTTCCAAGTCTTCAATATAGTAAAGTTGATAAAAATCTCTCAAGGCATTAAAAAAAGAAAAACTTTTGGATCAGCTCTATGACAGCCTAGAATATTGAAGGAATGTTGTAAATCAAGAAGGTTATGAGGTGGAGTTCCCAGAAAACTTTGTTGGGAGGCATGCACATGAAATACGGGCTTCACAAGGCACTAATGTTGGTTTCCAGCTTGCTGGAATTTTCAGATCAAACCACCGTCAGATCTTTGTTGGTATTAGAGGTGTTGATGGTATCTCAACAATTTCCAATTCGGCAAAGAAAGGTAAACAATTGGATTCCAACTCAAAGAATAAAAAGGAAAGTCATATTTCAGGTTTGTTGTTTCATACTATACCATTTCAGATTTGTTGTCATCTTGGTAAGCACTCTTATAATGCAATTCACTATATGGGAATGAGAGCACAACTCTATTTCAGTACCGCCATCATTCCAAGCATGGTGAAAGAATAAAGATAGAGCCTTTGGCTCAAAATGCATTTTGCATAAGGTTATGGAATCCAGGTGACATTTTGAGATCTCTAAAGGATAGAATTTCTGATTTCAATATCATTGTTGTTGATAATTTCATTAACCTATACAAATGGATAAGGAAAAAATCAGAATTGACCTCAGAAAAACACAGGGCAAATATTATGAATGACAATGGGATTCGGTGGGTGAAGCACAAGAGCCAAATATCTCAGCTACAAACCACTAACCAGCAGCTGCAACAGCAAAACTTTCAGTATTTACAAGGTAATCAGATTCATGCCAATACCATCATTGTTGGATTCAGATTTGATGGTTGGATAGAGAGTGCAATTGCCCGAACAATAGTCATATTTGCAAATGAATGTATCATAATATGGGACATGGTGATTAGTAATAAGTTGGTAAATGACTATCTCCTATACAAGGTCCATGGTATGCCAGACAAGGCAGCAGCAATTTTCTTTTCTTCTACGGGTTTTGATTCAGTTGCTAATATACCATTCAACACTAGCATGATAGTCTCCATATATAATGGGATGTATTTGTGTAATTGGTTGTGTTTGCATCATCGTGATCCGACAATGGTAGTCAAAGATCAAGAAGATAAGTCACAAAGCTGCCTACATATCCTAATATGGAGTTTCAAAGATATTTCTAGATATGAACCAAGTAAACATCATGTTGATATTCAGATTTTTCAGAATAAGATATGGCGATGTTTAGACATTATGTTGGCATATGGGTCTCGGGAAAAACTCTTAATGATGAAGCGAATAGAAGTTTTGAATCGACTCTGGGATTCTTCATGTTTAGCAATTGGTTAGAAAGGGAGTTCATGAAAAGTCATATAGGATACATAGTGTATTCTAACAAAGTTGTAAAGGATCAATCCATAGATTGTTCTTTGAAGTTGAGTTCCACATTTAAAGATGAGATCATAGGTGTTGACAAAACGGAGATAGTTCCCACAGAACACTTGTTCAGGTAAGGTGGTCAGCCAAACAGACATAATTTTTATAATCAAGATAATATAAATCAGCAGGCCATGGTTGGATGGGTCTCAACGTTCAAACTACATTCAGGATTGTCACTCTTAGAGGAATGGGGAGTGTGCAGCTTTTACAAGATGTTTTCCAGCCACACCATTCTAATTTTTAGTAAAGGAACACAACACTTCAGTCGTGCTTTGGACAACATGGAAGAAACTCATGAAATTCAAAGTATCATGGTAATCCAAAGGAATGTGCAACTATTATAAGATGTTTCCCAGCCACCACCATTCTGATTTTTAGTAAAGGAATGCAACACTTCAGTCATGCTTTGGGCGTGCATGGGGTATATTTATTTGATAAGGTTCAAAAACTTGTTAGTACTTGGGGTAGCCACAAGGTATGCAATGATTCTTATACCATGGGTCTAGATGAGGTAACTTCTTATGATAATGTTTGGGCTATCGTGGGTGTGCTCAACATAACTTTTATAAGATGGCCACTTGATGAGATATTGGTAATGTCATGTCCCTGACTGAGAATATCCTCTTCGAGCAGCTATAGATCTACTGGTATGGAGAGGGTTTCTTTGTTTGATGTGGTGTGTAGGAGGCCTCAAATATTGAGATCATTAATTGGAAACATTCCAGCATATATAGTGCCGATTGGGGAGAAAGTTAGAGCCATGTATAACTATTACAACCACCAAACAACTAGCATACATTCTGATCCAAACAGGGTTTGGAATGGTATTACCATGGGCATCATGATAAGAAATTTTGGAGTCCAAGGTAATCAATGTAATAGCAATCTAGAAGAAGTGAGCATAAGTGTTGGCATGCATTGGTCATATTTACTTGATAAAAGAAAAATCAAAGATGAAGAGTTTGTGGTCACACAGTAGAGGACTTTCCAGCTCATTACCCTTGTTGAAGTATTTTCAGATTGTACAGGGCAGTTTTCAGCGTTTACATCTTTGATTTTTGGAAGGAAATATCAATTTAATAGTTGTTGTACCATTGTCATGCTATTGATTTTGATCATTCCAGATCATGCACTGTTGTTATCGCTCAAGAACAGCTGTGGATTTGTGTATTTTGGGAGAGTTTCCTTGCATGATGATGTTAGTAAAGGATCTCTGCTATTAGGGACAAACAGTGCAGCCATCCTAATGCTGATAGGGGTGAGATGGAAGGAGGTTTGTGGCTGTTATGGATTGTTTCTAGCCTACATGCAAGTTGTTTTGTGCCATGAAGCGAAGGGATCAACCCACAATAGCATTAAGGGAATCATTGGAACACAAGGCTACAATGATGAAGCAAGTGTTTGGAATTACAAATCCCAAAAGTGGATTTGGGATCTAAGTAGTGGAAAACAACATTACTTGAGGACAAGGAATTTTGGAAGGGGCAGACTATAATGTCCCATTTTCTAGATTAAAATAAATAATATTATTTAAGTTGGGCCCAGTCATTTCTAATCTTTTGGACAATTTAATAATATTATTATTATTAAAATAAAAAGTATTGTTAAATACTTTAAAATAAACTTAATGATATGACTAAGTGGCGAAAAAGTAATGTCGGCAACTCATATTTTATTATTAAAATAAAGTAAGTTTGGAGTTTGAGTGGGAAAGGGTATAAAAGGTGGAGAGGTCTATTTCTGACATCTATCTATCATCTATCAATTAATTCATTTGATGTTAAGCACGTCTGCTTGCATTCTCAGCTCTTGAAGATGAAAACTTTCATTGGCTTCTGTATTTGAGGACAAACCCTCAATACTCTGTTGGTGGCTTCATTTAGGAGTTACGTTGTGCTGATTTCATCCTTTTTCAGTGTAAGGGTCACCTTGGAGGGTGGCGATTCAGTTTGGGATAGTTTGAAGGTGATCAAACCAGATTTGACAGCCCTATGAGGTGGGTGATTCAGTTGAACAGCTTCAAAGTAGTAGCATATCAGTTTTACAGCGCTTGGGAGTTGAGCGATCTAGTTGGCAGCTTGTGGAAGGTCAGTGCAGCAGCAGGGCAGGTTCTTTGTGGATCATTGCAGCCCTAGCAGACCTCCAAAGGTGCGGCAAATGGCATCGAGGGTTTGATTTTCAGTTGAAGTAGCAATTGATGGGTTTAGTTTTCATTGATTCAGTGTTAGTTTATTGTAGTTTTCAGGTCTACAACTTGTCCAAAAATCAGTGTTTTGAAGTCAAATAAATATTTTGAATATTCTGCAATTTTATGAGGGTTATTTGATGTTGGAGAAATTCATTTTAGTTCCTAAATAATCATTTTTAAAATTCTGGAATCTTCAGTTAGAATTTCAATAATTAAAAGTCAAAATTTATATTTCCATTCCTAGGGTTTGCTGGAAAACCCAAATTGTTTTAAATCTGCCCAAGAAGGGACATTTCATCAGCTCATTTGCTTAGTTCGATTCCTTGCATTGTTTAGATGTTCTTTTAATATATTTACAAGTTTCCTTGACTGTTTAATGATAATTTTGCTGGAATTTCATATACTTGTTTAATTAAACTATTTTGATCATCATAAAATGCATATGCATTGCTGTTTAATTCCTCTCTATAGTTTAACATGTCTTTTCTTCAAATTTCAAATGCCTCATTGGAAACAAGAGACACAGATATGGGTAACTCTATGGTAAAAATATTAAGAAGGTCTACAAGAAAGTATTAGTTTTTTTTTCTTTCTTTTTGGAACCAATAATATGTATTCCTTTATATATATTTAAGTTCTTAAGTAAATTAATTAACACACCTAAATTTATAATTGTGTTACTATTATTTTTATATTCCCCTATTTATAAGGTAACTTTCAGCTAATTTCAAAGGATTCACTTTTTCAGCACAGGGGGATCTACCTTTTTAGGGAGAAAAAACAACTCTCTTTTCAGAATGAAAAGGGAGCTCCATGTTTTAAAATGAAAGGTGAGTCTTCCATTACAAGGCGGAGGATTTTCATGCCATGGATCCGAAAGCTCTGAAACCAATTGGTATGCAACAATTTATATATTTTAGAGAATATTTAAAAACATAAAAATATAGACACTTGTTTATATCATGAATTGAATTTTTGAATGAATATTCTCACAGGAAGAAATTTTCCAATATTCTTATGGATAACTTGAGTAAAAAAAATTGTACAATGTTTCGAGTGAGCTACATTACTCATCATCAAGTAAATGAAATATGGTAAGGAATCATAGACAAACCATTTGGTATAAGTACATTCTTAAAGGTTTTAAAATGGTCTAAGTCGTTTTAGTCATCAAACATAAAAAGCATTGGGTTTAAGGGGAGAGATACGACTTTCCTATATTGTAAGTTTAAGGGGGAGAGATATGACTTTCCTATATTATAAGGATAGGTGTTAATATAGGATTCTAGCAATTTCTTTTATTTTAGGAGAGGAGGGAGGGGAGAGGGGATTATTCAATTATGTATTTTACATACCCTGTATATTAAGGACCTCTTCCTACACCTACAACACATAAGAAAGAAACTATCACTATAGGATTAGCATGAACCGATCACCTGTGGGATTAGGTAATGGTGACTAAGAGCAACATTGCCATTTGGTCTAATCTGCACCCATAGGTAAAATTATGGGGGAAGCCCAACCTCCTATGGATACCTATCTCTGGTGGTATATACCTCATGAACTTTGGATAAGATCTATGAACAAGCCTCTTCATGGTTGGTAGCACCATCATGTGACAACATCCTCTCACCACATAACCATAAGCACATAACTTTTATCATTAGAACCTTGGAACCTCTTAATCCGAAGGGTAATGTCTTAGAGAATGCTTCCCTTGGCCTATGCGCACGAATTAATCCAAGAAATTGGTATTGTAAAGCTAGCAAGTAATGCACGTTTACTCCATACTTAAAGGGTATGAAATGATTAGGCCCATCCAAGTAGTGATGACCATAAACCTCTTTTGTTGCCATCAGCTCATGCGGTCGATAACATTTAAGAGCTAGTTGTTGGCCATTTTTTGCCCAACAGGCCAAAAATCGGTCCCCTTCTTTCCCTGTTGTTCTGAGCCATTTCTTTTGATTTTGCACGAGTCTTGCAAATTTCTATGGACTCTGCAGGTTTTCTACGGACTCTGCAGAGCTTGGATTTCTACAGACTCAGCAGTGAAGTTTCTATGGACTCTGCAGGTCCATTTCCACAGACTCTACAGGTTTTCTACAGACTTCACAAGGACTTCTACGAACTCTGTCTATGTAGTCTTTCGGCAGATGAAGACCCAGTTCAGAGAGTGCAAGGTTTTACAAAGCTTCTTCGGACTCTTGTCTGAAGAAATTCATAAGGAAAGAGAGCTAAAATGGTTCAAAGACACTTTTTCTTAAGGTTGGAAAAGTGGTTCAACGACATGATCTTTCCAAGAGTTAGCATCTTTGAACCGTTGAACCATTGAACCGATTCAATGCTTTGGTTCAACGCTTCGGTTCAAATCAGATGGTTCAATCACTCAATTCACGAAGTCGGTTCAACGGCTTGGTTCAACTGCAAAGTTCAATCGGCAAAGTTCATCGCTTTGGTTCAATCAAATGGTTCGTCGGCTTGGTTCAAAAGCTTGGTTCAACTCAGTCGGTTCATCAAACGGTTCAACGGCTTTTGGTTCAATCAAAGGGTTCATCGGCTTGGTTCAAAGCTTGGTTCAACGGTTGGTTCAAAGGAGCGGTTCAAGCAAAAGTTAGAGAGAATCTCCCGAAGGACAAGTGCCATTGCAGAGGGCAAGGAACACTTTCGAAGAGGCCACACAGAGAAAGCCGCAAGGGTAAGTTCTTTCGGAATTTTGTTTTAAGGCAGTCGAAAGGCAAAGGCATAATTCCTTTGGACTTTTCTGCGGGATTTTTGTTTGCAGCCTTTCCGAATTCCTTCGGACTTGTCCGAAGGAATTCGGAAAGGCTGCAAACAAAAATCCCGGAGAAAAGGCTTTAAGGCAAAAAACAAATTCTTTCGAACTTTTGTCCGAAGGAATTCCTTCGGACAAAAAGTCCAAAGAAATTCGGAAAGCTGCGAAAGAGAAATTCCAAAGGAAAATCCGAAGAAGCGGACAAAGCAATTCTTGCGGACTTTTTGTCCGCGGGAAAAAGTCCGCAGAAAAGGCCAAAGCAAGAAGGCCGAAGAAATACCAAGGGGTGACGGGCCCGAAGACGTCAAAGTCAAGCACGGTGAACTAGCCGTAGATTTTCAAACTGTGACGGGCCCGCGAACGTCAAATTTTACATCAAGGAAAGCAAGAGCGCAGAAGGCGCCAAGTGGCAACTGCGGAAGGCTTTGACATGTTTTTCTAAGAGCAGCAGAACGCGCCACGTGTCCCCTGCAAAGCTCGATGGAAGCCAACAAGTGTCAACACCCGCAGTCTCTCTCTTTTGTCCTGCGAGAACTATGGTGGGCCCCGTACGAATTGCTAAAGAGAGCGGACGCTGACACGTGACCTCTTCCGCAGGACCTTCAAAGGGCGCCTAAAGCTTTTATGAGTCAAGCGGATGTTGCCGCATGTCCTGCCCGTTTCACAATGGAACGCGACAAGTGTCACTTATTTGAAAATCAGCAGAAAGTGGCCAAGGCACGCAGGAAGAGCCCAAGGAACGTAGCGACCCACCAAAAGATAGCCCCAAGGGCCGAAGGAGCCAGAAAGAGACAAAACCAGGATCAGACAAGGCAAGGAAAAAACAAGACAGTCCAAGTGGCGAGTGGAGGCGAGTTATTGCCAGGTGGTCATCAAACGGCGCAAATAGTAAGCGGCGTGGCTTGTCTTCTCCATTTTGCATTTATAAGGGGACAAACCGTGTGAATATCTGGAAAGAGCAGTCTGTTTGCAGAAAAGAGGCACAGCGCGTGCTTTCACATTAATGCTTAAACGCCAAAGTCAAGATCGGCGATTACACAGCATGGTTCCAGCAGGCCTTTTCCAGAAGAATGACATCAGCAACAGTGACTTCCTCTTCCCGATGCTCTCAGCGCACATGGGCCAACTTGTCAAGAGCGCCAAAGTCTTGTCAAAAGAAGCACCAAGTTCTCTTCTCCTCTTTTTATATATTGTAAAAATTCTCATTTGAGAAGGATTCAATCTCTTAGCCTTAGGGCAAAACTCTGCCCAAAAATCTCTTGGGCTTGTAAGGCAGAACTCTCCCAGATTTTACCTTGAATCAGGACTTAGCATTTTTACCTCCATTTGGACTTGCACTCAAGCATATGTCTATGTTTTCTTTTTGTGTTAAGTCATTGTCTTTCATGCTTTTCACAGATCGATTACACCATGTCTAGTGCATTGTGAAGTTTCTTTTCTGCAAGTCTGCTAGAAGTGTCTACAACAGAAATATAGGCGCATGTGAACAGGCTGCCAAAGTGTGTCTCAGAGCACCTTTGATAGTTCTTCCTCCCTGTATCTCTACGGACCCCCGACTCACTGATACAGAAGAGTTTCCCACATTAGATGACGTGTATGGGCGCTTCTTCTTGGTGAAAAGTGTATGTTCGGGCCAAGTGGGTCATCATTTTTGGTGTATCACCTTTTTATGTTTTAGGTTTAGGTTTTGTTTTCAGCATCTCTCTCCCTTTTCATCCCCCCCCTTTTTCATTTTATTTGTTAGCAATAGGAGAATCCAAGGCCTAAAAGATACATCAGAGGGAGCTAGCCCTTATCTAGAGACTCTCCCCTCCAGCTTCGTCGGTCCCACAGGCGAGAGGGGAGTTTTCATTGTTGCGTGTGGAAAGGCAGGAGCTAGGCGTCCTGCCCCCGGGTGCAATCCACTACATCAACAGTTTTTGGCACGCCCGGTGGGACCAACTAGGACAAGTGTCCAAAGTGTTGAAGAATTTTTGGTGTGTTCTTCAACCGACCAGCCTTTGGAGGCTTTTGCATCAACACCAATGGCGACTCCGAGTTGAATCAGTTGGTTAAGCAGTCCAGGTGCCATCAAAAAATCATTTTTGTATGTATAATCCCTTCGCCCAGCATCCTGGGCCTTGTGTTCCTTCATATTACCATGGTCAAACTCACGTTTTTCATGCAATCCCCTCAAGCAGCTTTCCTAGTCTTCCTCAACTCCCTCAGGTCACTGATCCTAATGGCAAGCTCCTGACTTGGAGGGAAATAGTGGAATCATGGGGCAGGAAAGAGGAGAAGCAAGGTTTTGTTCAAGACCTTGAAGAAGATAAAGTTGCTCCTACCCATGACAATGATTGTGATCTCCGAGAAAGGCTCTTCCAAGAAGACATAGCCAGGAGAATTGCAGAGTTGAAACCCAGAGAGAGATTCCTCAGCCAATGTGTGATGGACGGTTCAGACCCAACGGCACATTCCATGTCTGAACACACCCCATCTACACACCCCCAAGAGAGCCATCAGGCCACACCTGATAGTGATGAAGTGCTAGCCAGATGGAAGGAGGAGAATCATTCGATTCTATCTCAAGGATTGCCTCCTCTTCCACATGCTTTTCCCACTTCACCCCTTCTCAAGGAGGAACCTGTTCTGCGGGAGGCAAGTGAGGAACAGAAGATCCGATTTGCAACTCTCCAAGAGGCTATCATGAGCAACAACAAAGAAGAAATCATCATCGATGCTCCTTTTGAAGACATCATCGACAATGGAGAAGACTCAGGTCACGCATACATGCGGATGTTCCAGCAATACGAGGAGGAACATAAGCATGGTGAGCTCCCTTCCCCCTTGTTCGATGAACTTCCTTGTTGCTTTGATGAGGAGGACGACTATGTCGAGGAGCCTGAGTTGGAGGAGGACCAGATGGATGCCTTCGAACATCTAGAAACTCTGGGCCTTGAGCGGAAAAAGGAGACACTGGTCTCACTTGAGGAAAGCCTTGAAGAAGAAAGTTTTGAACAGAGAGGTGATGTTCTGTGGGATGAGCAATCAGTTTGTGGTTCCATTTCAGACATCACAACGGTCACCCTTCTTCAAGAAAGCCTTGAGGGAACAGAGGATGAGTTTGACACATTTTTCAACGAAGCAGAAGGGAACAAGTCAAACCTTGATGCGTTGCAAGGGGATCATGCACAACAAAGGGCTTATGGTGATGAGCCAACAGCCACAGATTTCTTGGTGAAATGCACCAGCATGAAGGACCAGCATTCAACAAGCTTCCAAGAACAAGAAGAATACATATATGTTGGAAGCATGTTTGATTATGATCCACTCGGATGCAAGCAAATCGAGGTGACAGGCAAGAGGAGCAGGTCACCAACTCTCCATTTCATTCAGCCACTTGTCTGGCACCGTAAGTTTCCTAACCAGGCAGGGAACTTAAAAAAATTTCCCTTTGATCTAGGAGGGAAGCAAATTTTCTTGGTTAGTTGTACATAGTAGTTTGATTTCAGTTCTTTTCCTGTTTTCCCTAAGTGAAGTTTGCACAAGTAGTGTTTTTAGCCTTGTGTGTGTTTTCCCTTATGTCTGGGGTAAAAGGCTTCATGATTGATTCTTGGATCTTTTCGGGATGTTGCTAACCTTTCTTCAAAGCTGCATTCTGACTCCGTGCCCAATGGACTAAAAGGCAACTGGTCTCTAAGCATAGCAGGCATGCTTCCCTTGGGAATCACCAATTTGTTGACCATTTTTTGCCCAACAGGGCAAAAATCGGTCCCCTTCTTTCCTTGTTGTTTTGAGCCATTTCTTTTGATTTTGCACGAGTCTTGCAAATTTCTACGAACTCTGCAGGTTTTCTACGGACTCTGCAGGTCCATTTCTACAGACTCTGCAGAGCTTGGATTTCTACGAACTCAGCAGTGAAGTTTCTACAGACTCTGCAGGTCTATTTCTACTGACTCTGCAGGTTTTCTACGGACTTCACAGGGACTTCTATGAACTCTGCAGGTGTAGTCTTTCGGCAGATGAAGAACCAGTTCAGAGAGTGCAAGGTTTTACAAAGCTTCTTCGGACTCTTGTCTAAAGAAATTCATAAGGAAAGAGAGCTAAAATGGTTCAAAGACACTTTTTCTTAAAGTTGGAAAAGTGGTTCAATGACATGATCTTTTCAAGAGTTAGCATCTTTGAACCGTTGAACCATTGAACCGGTTCAACGCTTTGGTTTAATGCTTCGGTTCAAATCAGATGGTTCAATCACTTAGTTCACTCAGTCGGTTCAACGGTTTGGTTCAACTGCAAAGTTCATCGCTTTGGTTCAATCAAATGGTTCGTCGGCTTGGTTCAACTCATTCGGTTCATCAAACAATTCAACGGCTTTTGGTTCAATCAAAGGGTTCATCGGCTTGGTTCAAAGCTTGGTTCAACGGTTGGTTCAAAGGAGCGGTTCAAGCAAAAGTTAAAGAGAATCTCCCGAAGGACAAGTGCCCTTGCGGAGGGCAGGGAACGCTTTCGAAGAGGCCACACAGAGAAAACCGCAAGGGTAAGTTCTTTCGAAATTTTATTTTAAGGCAGTCGAAAGGCAAAGTCATAATTCCTTCGGACTTTTTGTCCGAAGGAATTCGGAAAGGCTGCAAACAAAAATCCCGCAAAAAAGACTTTAAGGCAAAAAATGAATTCTTTCGGACTTTTCTCCGAAGGAATTCCTTCGGACAAAAAGTCCGAAGAAATTTGGAAAGCTGCGAAAGAGAAATTCCAAAGGAAAATCCGAAGAAGCGGACAAGGCAATTCTTGAGGACTTTTTGTCCGCGGGAAAAAGTCCGCAGAAAAGGCCGAAGCAAGAAGGCCGAAGAAATTCCAAGGGGTGACGGGCCCGAAGACGTCAAAGTCAAGCACGGCGAACTAGCCGTTGGTTTTCAAACTGTGATGGACCCGCGAACGTCAAATTTTACATCAGGGAAAGCAAGAGCGCGGAAGGCGCCAAGTGGCAACTGCGGAAGGCTTTGACATGTTTTTCTAAGAGCAGCGAAACGCGCCACGTGTCCCTTGCAAAGCTCGACGGAAGCCGACAAGTGTCAACACCCGCAGTCTCTCTCTTTTGTCCCGCGAGAACTGTGGTGGGCCCCATACGAATTGCTAAAGAGAGCGGAAGCCAACAATTGTCCTCTTCTGCAGAACCTTCAAAGGGCGCCTAAAGCTTCTATGAGTCAAGCGGATGCTGCCGCGTGTCCTGCCCATTTCACAGCAGAACGCGCCATGTGTCACTTATTTGAAAATCAGCAAAAAGTGGCCAAGGCAAGCAGGAAGAGCCCAAGGAACGCAGCGACCCGCCAAAAGATAGCCCCGAGGGCCGAAGGAGCCAGAAAGAGACAAAGCCAGGATGAGACAAGGCAAGGAAAAGACAAAACAGTCCAAGTGGCGAGTGGAGGCGAGTTATTGCCAGATGGTCATCAAACGGCGCAAACAGTAAGCGGCGCGGCTTGTCTTCTCCATTTTGCATTTATAAGGGGACAAACCACGTGAATATCTAGAAAGAGCAGTCTGTTTGCAGAAAAGAGGCGCGGCCCGTGCTTTCACATTAATGCTTAAACACCAAAGTCAAGATCGGCGATTACACAGCATGGTTCCAGCAGGCCTTTTCCAGAAGAATGACATCAGCAACAGTGACTTCCTCTTTCCGATGCTCTCAGCGCACATGGACCAGCTTGTCAAGAGCGCCAAAGTCTTTTCAAAAGAGGCGCCAAGTCCTCTTCTCCTCTTTCTATATATTGTAAAAATTCTCATTTGAGAAGGATTCAATTTCTCAGCCTTAAGGCAAAACTCTGCCCAAAAATCTCTCGGGCTTGTAAGGCAGAACTCTGCCAAATTTTACCTTGAATCAGGACTTAGCATTTTTACCTCCATTTGGACTTGCACTCAAGCATATGTCTATGTTTTCTTTTTGTGTTAAGTCATTGTCTTTCATGCTTTTCACAGATCAATTACAGCATGTCTATTGCATTGTGAAGTTTCTTTTCTGCAAGTCTGCCAGAAGTGTCTACAGTAGAAATATAGGCGCATGTGAACAGACTGCCAAAGTGTCTCAGAGCACCTTTGATAGTTCTTCCTCCCTGTATCTCTACAGACCCCTAACTCACTGATACAGAAGAGTTTTCCACATCAGATGAAGTGTATGGGCGCTTCTTCTTGGTGAAAAGTGTATGTTCGGGCCGAGTGGGTCATCATCTTTGGTGTATCACCTTTTATGTTTTAGGTTTAAGTTATGTTTTCAGCATCTCTCTCCCTTTTCATCCCCCCCCTTTTTCATTTTATTTGTTAGCAGTAGGAGAATCCAGGGCCTAAAAGATACATCAGAGGGAGCTAGCCCTTATCTAGAGACTCTCCCCTCCAGCTTCGCCGGTCCCACAAGCAAGAGGGGAGTTTCCATTGTTGCGTGTGGAAAGGCAGGAGCTAGGCGTCCTGCCTCCGGGTGCAATCCACTACGTCAACACTAGTACTGCCCCAATAATTTAAAAATAGCTCCCTTGTCCATCCACAAACTTATCATATCCCCAGAAAAAGGTATACCTTGGAGCCTCTTACTATAAAGGGAAATGAAATAATAAATAGTAATAGCAATGGGGTCTATATGAGTTCCTTCCTTAGCACTAACTAGCACTTTTAAAAAAAATTGATAATAAATATAATGTTATAGCCCAGAAAAATTGAAAATTAAAGAAATAGTGATCAGTCAAACTCCTTAAGAACATTAAAATCACAATTAACTAGACATCCAATTAAATGGATAGGGGCTCATGTTTCGAGGATTGAGCCTTTGCGGGACATGGTAGCCACAAATCCATCCTATAGGAAGCTAGCACATGCTTTCGAGCCCCCAAAATGCCATGTTATCATGCATCATCCAATATAAAAACTTATATGAGGGCCACCATTCATTGACTAATGGAATAGGTTAATGGGTGTAGAATGCTACCCTTTAGGAAGTACAGCATATGTAAAACTATGAGAAATTAAAAACACAAGCATAAATTAACAAAGGAAAACTATGCTCTAACACCCATGGTCTTGTATTACGTAAATCTAGAATTAATAATACAATGTTTCTCTTTTGATCTTCCAAATTCGCCATGCTATATATCTCACACCTATGTGACTTTGGATTTACATAACTCATGTTCTTTAACTCCTAAATACATTTACAATAGCACACTAAAGTATAAAGTAACCATCCATACAAATGACTAATTATCCCAGCATCCTCACTAATAAATCATCCTAGATGAGGGTTGGTCCTTGTATCATCATCATTGTTGCCACTGAAGTAGCGCTTACCATCATAATTCATATTTGCATCGGATGCCAAAGAAACCTTGTCATAGCTCTTGATAGTTTATACTCAGATTGTAGTTCCCAGGGAGCCACATCCCACTACATGGTCAAATGTTATTACACTACCACCAGTCGATTATTCTTGACTTTGATGAACCACCAAATCTCACTTTTATTTAAAACAATCCCTTTTCAAATGGTCAGGCATTCCACAGTATAGCACATTCTTATTTCTTTTATGACCCTCTACTTGAATTTGTTTGTCCCCTTCCTCGACTCACAAATGCTTTTGCTTCATAATCTTCATCTTGTCCAATAATCTGATCCTTGTAGAAGCAACCCTGCCAATATTTCGAACCGTGTCTCTTTTAGCTTCATTAGTATATGCATGGTCATGTTAACTGCTTTGAACAACTTTGGTAGAGAGTTCGATGTGGTCAACACCATCTCTCTATCATTAGCATTTTCACCAACTGGTATCAATCAATACCAAATTTCCTTTAACTTCGTTATCAAACTGGATTTTAACTCTACTCCCATCTTCAAGCTGATTAGTTGTTAGTTTGGGTACATCACTCTTAGGGATTTTAGGCTTCCACGTTCCATAATAATAGAAGCATAAAATTTGGTAAAAACTATGTAGAATTTTAGTCAAATCCTATACAACATTTTTCCAAAAACAATGTTTCTACGTCGCTTTCATTGAATTTTTCGTCTAGTAAAACGTATTTAACTTATTCAGCACCTTTTTGGCATTATCTTCATTCGGCACACACGGAATAATATTGTCCCTCATTGATGATTTGATAACCATCAAAGATTTGAGGCTCTTATTTACTTCTGCCACAGCAATTTTGTTATTCTTTTCCTCATCATGTGGGGTCACAAACACCCACAACTCTCTATACATCAAAATTATCATCATTCTAAGTTTCCAAACTCTATAATGTATCCCCACTAAGCTTATGGGAATATGACAAGAAGGATTTTTGAATGTTTTGACGCACCTGTGACTTATGTATAAACGCGCCACTCTGACATCATGTACAATAATCACACAAAAAATGCAACACACTTCTCATATACACAAAACAAACAAGAACACCCAAGGTATGGCTTTTTGAGAAAGGTCCCTCGTATAATCTTTGGGCCTCTTAAGCAATGTGAACACTTACATGAGTTCACCCATGCCTCAAATTTAATGATAACTTGAAATACCTTACACGTGACCAATGACCACTATATTCCTTACGTCTCCTTTAACACCTAATAACTTCACTACCCGTATATCTCTGAAGTTTCAAAAAGCTCCATTTAGAAATTTTACCAATAGGAAACAAATTATACTATAATCTTATAAAATAAATACCGCCTCACCTCTCCACTCCCCGTATGATGGCTGACCAGACTTGACACATAATTAGTGGAGTTCGATTTTGGCTTGAATTTCAATTGAATTGCTTGAAATTCAAAAGAAAACTCAATCTCTACATAGAGTTTGTGAAAACTAATAGAATTGTCTTATATATTTGAAGGTCATTCAAATGCAAGCACACCCCAAAACTGCCACAAAACTATCTCAAATACTCTATCCACTTTGAGCGTCCCGGATTGCCGCTTCTCAACACCAAATCACCTGTTTCCAAACTCCTCAACTGGGATTAGACAATTCAACCTCAATCCAAATGTCCACTCTCCATTCAGTCAAATGATTCATACATCACTTCTAAATTTTGGTTCAAACACCTTGCTACATATGACTCCACAAATCCACGTTCATCTTTAATACTATTAGAGTCTAATACTAGCTAAATGAAGGCTATTATCCACACACTAATATCAACAATGCTCTAGAGTAAGTTTAATCTGATTATTTCTGATCGCTACCATTTCTCATTATTTAACTCTCATCAATTCAAAATCCTTCAATAACCTGAATTCCAACCGGCTTCTTTCCTTTGTAACCTCATGTAAATTTTTATTTTTTCGTAATAATAGTTTTACTGAAGCATTCCAATAGTAAAATCCTTCAATAACAATCGAGTTCCAAACTGCACAATGCAAGATTGAAAATTGATTATTGGAGACATTCAATATTTATCACAAATCTAAAATCTTCTTCAGGAATTGATATCTACAAAGGGAAACAGCTCAATTGTCTTCTTCATGGCAAAACTATCTTCGTCTCTCTGCACAGTTCCACAGGAACAAAACTACGAATGCTGTGATAATAAATGTTTCTTTCAGAAAGCAGAGCATATGCAAAACCATGAGAAAGTAAAAGCACAGCAAAGCACAAAATATCAAAAACAAATATTATCAATGCCCAGGAGCTTGTATTACATTATTAAGAATAAATTATTAAATAGAATACAATGTCTGCCTCTTGATATCTCATTAAAGTCCAGACTAACCATCCATATGAATGATTGATTACCCCAACAATGTCTGCCTTTCTCTTTGGAGATATATCTTATGTTATAATTTTATAAACAGTCAATTGCATTGCATCATCAAGCCTTAGTTTGGCCCATAGTTACCGGGAGATTCATAAGCTGACCTCTGGTACTCATCTCTAGTCTCGGAAACACACCCCCATCTCAGAGATGCATGTGGGACATCTGGAGACATCCAGGGAATTGAGCTGACATCTCTAGATGTCTCCTAAAATGTGTCTTAAAAGTCAGGAAACCTCTTATAGATTCTTAAATGTCATATAATATTCTGTTTTCCTTTGTGCTAATAGTTGTTTGAAGAAAGATAGAAGAGAGAACAATAGGCATGTATTTTGCTTGAAAATGTGCCGGCATATTTTGCAGCAGAGAATTTTATCATCCAAGTCCAAAGTGGTACTAATAAGAAAAGAAAACAATAACAGGGGATAATATTTTCATGTACATAATTATTATCAATTGATGGGAGTGCGAAAGAGCACTACTCCATGTTAGTAGCTTGTGCTACTAAACTATAGCATTGCCTGATTTGCATTTGAATTGATTTATTTTTTAACAAAATATAGGATTTATCAGCTTCTGCAAGAAGGCCTTCAATATTACTCATCCATTGTCAAAGCATTCAAAATTATCCATACATTGTTGACAATATAGGTTAAGTAGGACCAGCCCATACAACGAAGTGTGGGAGCAAATATGATATAACTATTTTGAACAATCTCGGACATGTGATCTCTAAAACTATGGATTAGAACTATGTCTCAGGGAACCTTATAGAGTCCAAGGGTTTTTTATTAGATCTTGTTTGAGAATTGTTGAATCAGCTAGTGCTTTGATGTCCTCTTGAACACTCATATAATTGACTTTTCTGATTTATAAATTATTTCATTTTTTTTAATTTTCACTTATAATTCTAGTAATATTTTTATTTTATAGAGTCTACATATTTAAAAGTTTTGTAATGTGGCGCGCTTCCCATACCCTCAAATACAGTTTTCTGAAAAATAACGTCCCCCCATCTCCATACCTGAGCCACCTCCATCTCCCGTCTCCCATACCTGGGCCCAATTACATGTTTATTTTCTGGGTTTAACGGAGGGATGATTGAAGATTCCCTTATGGGGATCTACTTGATATTTTTGCCTCTGATATTTCAAGGAAAAGGCTTACAGATAATATTCTTTGGGATCTCATGTAGGCCTCTCTAATAGTATTTATCACAAAAGGATATTTGTAGATACAAAGCAACCTTGTCTAGTTCATAATACCAGGTGGAATATAGGCATGGAACCTTTTTGCAGCCCGTCACCACGGGTGTAAAGATAGTATGGTGAATTGATTTGTTAGTGAGCCCAAATCCTAACAAGAAATTGGTTATAAGCATCAATATATTCAAATATTGGAAGATCCATTGTAGGTTTAGAGTTGGCTGTACTTAATCACCAAACCTTAGGGTTCAGTAGGAGGAAATTACCCATCTTGATGCTTGACTAGGGATGTATTGCACACTAACCTGCTTTTTTATCCCAAATCTTGTCTTCATGTTTATATGCAAGGCATGGGAGGTGATGCATAACATCAAATGCCTCGCAGCCTTTATGACTAGGGTCATTAAACAATTTAGAGTCCTTGTCTCCAAGACAGAGAATCCTCTCTTCACCCCTTAAATGTTGTTCCCCGCTACCATGTGCATAATACTATCCACACTCGTGGCATAAAAAATTAGTGATGTGTGAAATCCTGCACACATATCAAGACAATTGTGGACATATCTCCAGATAACAATAATTGGCCCAATAAATTTCTTTCGTGCATGCAAATAATTAAACCTTATGGGGATAATATTAATAATTGTCAAGGGCAGGATTCTTACTATATAGCGAACGGCTCATGTGATCAACATAAGCCCACTTCTATTTGTGCATAAGATAACATAAATATACACATCTCATTCCATATGATTCCGATCGTTGTACTACACTTCATACCTAATATGCACTTAGAATGATGGTTGGAGAACGGACAGTGTCGTTCTTATTTCAGGGTTGTTGTCCCATATTATTATCAACACTGGGTCATGCCCAAGAAATTCCCCATACCACTATTGTTTTGGGTTGGTGCCTAGGGATTTTTGCCCCACATTGATTATTATTTTGGGTAGTCACCCCTTGTTTCCCATGATCTTTTAATTGGTTGGTTGCATAGAACAGAAAGTGATAGATTATAAGATTGGAGCAACCTGCACTGAGATGGACCGATGTTAATAAAAGATAAATGTACTACTTGGGCCAAGTGCAAAGGCACAATTGAAATATTACAATGAGTGAACTGTGGCGTATCAATGTGGACTATGACCATGTAGAAAGTAAATAAAAAGTTTAAAGTTTCAATAAACGATAGCAACATGGCATGAAATTAACTCTAAACCACTACAATATGATTATTCACTCTTCATAAGCAAACATTGTGTTTTATGTGAACAATTATGAACAATATTGAATCATAGAGAGCTGCAAGTGCAACGATTGGTGTTAATGAAAGATAAAATGATATAAACTAATCAAAATGTGAGCACATCAGATAGGGAAAAGCACAAACAAAAGTGAGTTCTCAAAGCAGGGACACTGTTTTATGTAATGTAAACTATTCTGAATCTACGAAGAGACAGTGGCTCAAACCATGTATCAACTTCTGTTCTGTATCCAAAGTCTATGTAATACAAGTACAAAGCATGATCTCCATTTGCAAGACCCATCCACGTATTTATGCAACTGATGTAAAACCATCTCGATGCTGCAGTAGGTATGTGTTGCACACAAACCGGCTTTTTTATCTTGTATATTGTCTTCATGTATATATGCAAGTGCATGAGAGATGCTCCATAACATTGAGTATCTCATAGCCTTTACGACTAGGTTAGTTAATCAGTTTGGAGTTCTTGTCTCCAAGACAAACAATCTTCTCTCTTTGCCCCTTAAATGGAATTCCCCACTACAATGTGCATGATACCATCCACATATAGCAAGTTTCGGATATTCATAGCAAGTATGGGATATTCCAATTCCTAGTGCTATCCCACAGCCCAACCCCTCTCTATCTATATGGTAACTTGGGGGGGTGGCGGGGAGAAGGAGGACAAGCGGTATAGATAGAAGCGGGCGGCCCTAACCTCTATATTCTATATGGGGAGACCAAAAAATAGCTCTATATTGGAGCCCTATATATATATAGGGCAACGGCCAACGGTTATAGGCTAGACTTTGGGCACTCAGCCGACCTCTATCTATCTATATAGGCCAGGGCCAAGGCATATATGTTATGCTCTCAACCGGTAGGCCATATCTATATATAGGAGGCCGAGCTATATATATTGGGTCCTTATCTATTGAGATTATTAGTGATGTGTGAAATCTCACGCATATCCAAACAATTGTGGACTTATCTCCAAATAAAAAAATTGCCCAATTAAATTTCTATCTTGCATGCAAACACTTAAAACATTGTGTGGATATCTCTGTTCTAAAAGCCGCGGTTACTTGCGAGAACCCTGCTCCTTTTTGCTGGCTGAGTAATCAGCTAATGTATCTCGAGCCGAGTAGTAGTATGTGACTCACAAGTAATGGCGAGTAATTACTCACCATTACCCACAAGTCCTAGCCTATTACTCGGCTACCTTTTTCTTATAACCTCCAGCAAAAAAAAGGTCATATTCTTCATATGGTTGCAATTTTCTGCTGTTTTTTGCTCTAATAAGGCAATTTTTTGTAATTTTCAAACACAGCCAAAACTATCAATGTGATACAACCATTCACTCACCTATCATTGCCACAAATTTGCAAATAACTACAGGTTTTAGAACAAAGGTTTAGCTTGCATTTTTAGAGCTAGTTAGTTGCTTGCTTGTGGAACTAGAATGTATTCCTCGAGTCTTCAAGAATCAAAACAGTTAATCAACCTTGGTTCACTTTGATATTGAAAGAGCACATTTTCTTGGCTTATCTCTTATTCCTGGAGATTTAGTTCCAGAGGAGAAATCTTTACCTTCCAATTCCACAGTGTAGTAGACAAGGAGCTAGAGATGATATTATGGTGCATTGATGCCTATAGTCTATAAGCATTGTACTCTTTTTTGGCCTAAAACTGAGCATTGTACTCTTTTTTGGTCGAAAACTAATATACTTCTAGTTCTCTACATTTAATTATCACGTTTTCTAAGAGTTTTTTACATGTTATTAAGTTTATTTAATGAATTTAATATTTTTTAAGTAGCAGTAAAGTTATCGAGTAATTGCATGAGATCAAAACAACAAAAAGAAAGCTTCTACGAAAATCATAGAAGTTATTCATTAGACAGCTTCTATGATTTTAACTCTGAGCTAGTGAGGCCCAGGGCTCCAACCTTAACCCACAAATTAGGATGCCTGAGTTCAAACCTCAGCTATGACAAAAGAGAGATCCTAAAAGGGATGAAGATTGTAAATGGTGATGACGACATAAAGCAAGTAAAAGAAAATCAGAATCAATATAGACAAAAGCATCTGCAGAAGTTGCAGGGAAGGAATCACTGATCGGGCTCCATGACATTCATTCCACCTTGGGTCTGGAAATCAGGTATTAACATAATAGGCCGTTGCAGCACTAATGAACCAGCACCTCTCCACAGTTGATCTTGTGAGAACAGAGCCATGGCACAGAGGACATTGGAATATAGGGCTGTCGTGGGTAGGTGAAAAAGACCGACTTAAAGATCTTGTTCAAGTTTATGCCACCTTTATTCTACTCAATTAAACATTTGAATTCCATTCTATTGCATCACAACGCCACATTCATTTAATTTCCTGGTCAAATATGTCCCATTCGTTCATTGTTAACTGATTTATTTTTATTTTATTAAACACAAACCAGCACCTCTCCACACTTGATCCTCTCAGTAGAGGGCAATGATACAGAGTACAATGGAATATAGGGTTGTTGTGGGTAGTTGAAGAAGACCCCTTGGAGAATCCAATTCAACTAGATCACACATTTGTTCTGCTCAATTAAATGTTCAAATTCCATTCCATTGCGTCATAAAGTCATAGTCATTTGATATCCTAGTTATCTATGTTCAGGGTTAGTTCTTTTTTTCCTATCATCAAACACAAACCAGAGCACCTATGGATCCTCTTAGAAGAGGGCAATGAGACAGAGAACAACAGAATATTGAGTTGTTGTGGGTAGGTGAAGAAGACCAAAACCCACTTGAGAATCTGACTGCTACCTCCATTTTACTGAATCAAATATTCAAATTCCATTACATTAAGGCCATATTCATTAGACATCTTGGTCAAATATGTAACATACAATTAACTTGTTTTTCCAAATTTAGAGCATAAACAAACCAAGAGGAAACATGGTGCCTACCAGAGTAGCACTAGACTTGTCAAGGTCCACAACTTTGATTGCAATGATCTCCGTAAATGGAATGCAGAGAGCCCTGTAAACTATTGAACTGCTACCCACACCCACTTCCTCGTGCAGCTTATAATCGGAGGGCTTCACTGGATACTTCCTCCTAGATCTCTGCCCAACCATACTTAGATTTAGCATAAGTTTTTTCTTAGATGGAGAGGGCGACAACCTCCCTCCAAAGCATCCCCCATTGCCTCTGAAAGGGTCCATCATCAAATGGATCAAATTAAATCAGCTGCCAGTTTAACAGGAAAAAAGAATCAAAACAAAACAGAAAACAGCTTTGTATATGCCTTGTTTTATCCCTTTTTCAGATTTTTTTCCTTCTCTCTCCTCAAACCAAGACGCCTGTATTATATATTTCCATGTTGATCTGATTCATCAGCATGATTTGTTTAGAGAAGCAGCTGGAAAAAAAATGTGGGTCCGCATTGTCCTTGGCCAGAGTTTTTGGGCAGATTTGCTGTAATATGTTTTGGGATTTGGGTCATGCTGTAAAGATCATCGGCCAGATTCAATTTACATTATGAATAGAATCTTGGTGGTGGGTGATGGAGGGACAACCGGATGAATACAATTTATTTTTGTAATGTTTTTTATCAAATGAGATATTCATGATGAAGACCACAACATTAGTTTGTTTTATTGTTTTGTTTTACAACAAGGAAGTTAAGATTCAAAACCCCATTAATAGCAAGTACGACGGAAAAAACAATATTTTTCTATCAGATAAATTTCGAGGGAGGTTATGGATACTTTTCGCCCAGGTCCAGCGGTTTGACTGTAATATCTTTGCTATATTTTGTAGTAGTATTTAACTTTGTTCTGCTTTATTAATTTAATATAAAAAGTGATGTGTTTAATTGATGATGATATATCTTATCATAGCGTTCAGACAGTTATGATAAAATGTGGTCGAGTAGATTTTGGGTCTCGTTAAAATTAATTTATTTTATTTATTAATTAAAAATAAAGATATAAAAGTATTATTGGTAGTTTATAATAAAAAAAGTGGTTTGTAGGTATTGACAATTTCAAAAAATGGTAGCATTAAAAAATAAGTATTAAAATTAAATAATAGTTGTGTTATCAAAAAAGTAATAGAGGGAAATAAGAGAATCAAACACGTGTTATTGTAGATCAATAAAAGGAGGTAAGAGAGGGAGTTTTATGTGTAAGGTTTGTCGACATGGTATCAAGAGCCTTCAATCCATTCTACCCATAAATAATAGTCAAGAGAACCAAAACTACCCACCCAAAGGAAGGATGAGCTAAGACCCCAGTTTTTACCACCGACAATGGAGAGACCCACCAAGGTGGTGTAATAGTAATTGAAGCTTTACCATGAGGAAGGGGTGGACTGCATCCTCCTCATCGAAGAGAGAAGCCAATAGAATGTGGGCGGTGTGAGAACAACTACACCACCCTTAAGGAGTCGAAAGAGGAGAAACTTGCAATAAAAGGTCAAGTTCCCCTACTGGTTGAGAAAATATTATAGGTATTAAAATTCAAGAGCAACCTTCTCCACTTGAACCACGATCTAAAGATACACAAAGGTGAGCACATGAACTTTTTCATTAAGAGAAACATGTTGAGATAAGATTCCATTCCTAAAAATGGCATAATTTCTAGATTTATGTCGTTGAAAAATATTAAAAGCTCTACAAAAATTCCAAATGAAAGCAATATAAGTCGGTCATTGAGCAAAATTCCCAAATAGAGAAATATCCCAAGTGATGAACTCAAGATGAAAGGGATAAAAAGATTTTGAATTCACTTCCAAGCACACTAAGCTCGAGGAAAGTCTAGACAAGATGATTGAAGGTCTCTAGCCTATCACAAGGAAGACACTTACGATAAGAAAAACCCATACGATGCATTTACTCCCTGAAAAGAAGGCCCTAATAAATAAGACACCATAGAAAGTGAGCCAAGCTTTGGCTCAAACTTGGCCTCACAAATTGAAGTTGGGGAAAAAAAATCCCAAGTCCTAAGCAATGAATTCCAACCCCACTTGCATTTAACTTTGTCAAAAGCTAAGGAAAAGGAATTAAGAATTGTGTATAACGAGCTATGAGAGTATTTTATAGAAAGTGTGTTGAAATTCCAATGCCAATCCTTCCACCATGTATTTAGTGATTGAAGCCTTAACTTGTGAAACATAACATTGGGCTTGAGCTCCTAAATCCATAAAATGGATGGCAAGTTTGAAGAGAGAAACTTCTACTTATTTAACATGACAGGGCAAAGAGTCCAATTTCTTGAAGAGATAAGGTCTTCAACGGTTCTAATGTATTTTTTGAAGAGGATAATAAATTTAATTCTAGGAGTTTTATCCAATAAGAGGTTATTGTTACCGATAATGGGGGACCGCCATATAATATGGTCATTAAAGGAGAGCATGTTTTGAAAAACTATCTCCAACCCATTTGAGAAAGGGTTTGACAACCTTGAAAACTTTCCAAATGATACAAGCTATAAAAGTTGTTTCACTATCTTAATAGGGGCATTAGTAATAAGTAAAGTATGAAACCCCATCCCATTCTATACCTTATTGCCATATGAAGAACTTGCAAAAATGCAATGTCTAAGAATAAATTTCCAAGCCTCAAGCCCATTGATAGCTCAAATAATTCATATAACACACAAATCAATACTATGTCTATGAACATCAATGATACACATTCCTGCTTTGTCTCGAGGAAGGAAATATCTAACCCACATAACTCTATGAAATATCCACGTTTGTTTAAAACTAGCCCACAAAACATCCATGGAATTTTAGCAAGTCATTCTTACGCTACTTCAGACGAGACCTAACAAAGGAAGTAATAAACTTGAGTATTGGCTAGGATTTTAGTAAAAACTTAAAAGTTGAAAACCAAAGACAAGGGTTTAGTGATCCAAAAGGAAATCTTCTTCTCAACCTGTTGGAGAACATACTAGTAGAGAGTTGTATGGTAACTTTCAAACGTGAAGGGAATGCCCAAAAAAATAAACGTATATCTCTTCTCAATCCATTTCCAAATGAAATTTTCATGCCAATTAGATGCAAGCATCATACTTTGGTAACGACATTGTGTTTTCCTCCACTGTTCAAACTCTAACCCAAAGCTTTGTAGAAAGTGTAAATGAAATAAATGGCTTCATAGAAGGAGGCCTTATTCTTAGCAAGCATAAGGAAAGTGTCATTTTTTAAATGGCTATTGAGAATTCAAATCTTCCTACATCAAGGAGATTGATACACTTGATAAGTCCTTAGTCAACTCTCCGAGTTTAGAGATAACCAAAGGCCTCAATAACAAGAATGTTAGGGAAGGAGAAAGATGGCATCCATGTTTTGTAAAAATAAAAAGGTCAAACCACTATGATTTATGTTCATTAGCGGTCTGAAAACCTAAGGCCTTTACAAACAAACTTTGGTTCGTGGAGATTATATTTTTTCCAAAAGCTAAAGCTTTGAGCATGGCCATTCAATTTGGTCATAGGCCTTTTTGAAATAGATTTTAAGAAGCAAAACTTATTGCTTAAAGGACTGAGCCTATTCTATTCATTCCCAAACTACAATAATGCTATCAAGGATATAATGATTTTTAATAAAATTTGTTTCCTCTAATTTAACAATGGTAGGGAGAAGAAAACATAGACAGAGAGCAAGAGCTTTGGCAATGATCTTATAAGGCACATTCAATAAGGTGATAGGCCTCCAACTATTTATTAACTTAAATTCCCCTACCTTAGGAATAAATTTAAAGTTGCCTTGATCAATAATGTTTCCTAAGGAGTCAGTTTACAAATCTTCCATGTAAACTTGAAGCAAGTATGGCCTTGTGAAATGCCAAGTGGAAGTGTAGAACTCACAAAGAAAGACATCCCAGACAGGGGATTCATCATTGGTCATTTGTAAAAGAACCATGTGCATCTCATCTAAAGAGAGAGGTACATAATAGAGAGCAATGGAAGTTAGGGGAAGCTTACAGGTAACTACATCTAAACATTCTTGAAGATCTCAATCATGCTATTGAGAGCTAGCCTAGGCCTAAAACACCAATTTTTAATGGTCATGAAAGGCTTTAGAAGTCACTGGGAACTCAATATGCCAATCATTAGCAACTTTAAGTGCTTTAACACGCTCTTTAGATTGCTTGGATTGCAAAGTTTTGAATTTTTATTTAGAGGCTCTATCTTCAAAACTGAGCTAATGAAGGAACACACAAATTTGAGCCCCTTTAGCATCATGAATCTCCACTAGATTAAGCTTGTGTTTGAGAAGAAGAGTCTGAGCCTACAACTAGACATCAAAAGGGCCAAGCTCAAGTTGAGAAGATATTATTGTAAATTCTTTAGTGGGTGCACTATCAACCCACTTATAAACTTTAGCCACTTGCTTTCTATACTCCCCATGGAAAGAAACAAAACACATGATGGCCCCATTCCACCAAAGAATCCACCTAGTAATGTATTGGGGTTGAGGCCTCAACTTATATAGTCTAGCACTGAGTTGAATGGAATCTTGTGCTTAAGAATGACATGTAAATGAAATTTTGGGTACAAGGAGATTTCTAGAGCTCGTCACCTCATATAAGTCAAAAAGTGACAAGGTTAAGATTAACAAGGACTTCCTTGGGTATTCTTCAAGCATGACTGACACTAACTTGAAAGTTGAACAAGTGTTTATTAGAAAGTATGGCATGATTCAACCATTTGAGAACACGATCAATGTCGATGCATAAATTGGATGATGTAAACCACATATTTATACTATTAAACTACCACCTATATTTAGCATCTAATGACCCCTAATAGATGCGTAAATTATATTATGCATCATGCTCACAGTGCAACATCACATTGGAAAATCTCCTTCTTCATCCTCAAGTGCCACAACCTATTAAGTTGCCACATATAAGCTATCTATAAAATAGAAGATTATCAATAAGCCATTGGCATAACTCCACCCGCTTTGGACCATCACTCGACACGTAAATATTCATAGGTCTAAAGCACAACTCACCAATATCAAACATGACCCACATAGAATGGTGCATTGAGTCTTCTCTTTACAAAATCAAGGCAGAGGAAAGCCTTCAAGAAATAATAATGACAATGCCACCACACCCCTTTGCATATGAAATGGTGTACTACAATGTACACCATTCCTTATGAGAACAATGCCATGTATTATGGTGCACATTAGCAAAGTACACTTAAAAGAAGTTTGTAGAAAAAAATAAAAAACTTAAAAAATGTTTTATGAGAGAAAAATTACATGTCACGTTAGTTGCTTAAAAAAGAGAAGATAAGATTTACAGACTATGAGGTTTCAAAATGTTTGCGTATAATGTAATAAGTTTAAGAAAAAAATTGATGATATTTGTAAATTTAACAATCGTACTTTCTCAAATGATTAATTTCCTTCACAATGTTCAATATATTAACATACAAAAATTAATTATAATAATTTTAAATTAAAACAATTAATATACTAACATCACAACATTAAAAATTATTTTAATTTATATAAATTCCAGCTTTCAAACAGTACTTTATATAATGTTAATCAATGTTTTATAGAGCATAACCACTTCCTTATCATATTACTCAAATACCATTATCATTCTTTTAAATGGTTTTATCGTTGTATTATTATGAATTATTACCCTGTCAATTTAAACTAATGTTTTTCATTAATATTATTTTCATTTTTTGTAATATCATAATTACTTCATTATCATGGTGTGTAGTTAACCAATATAATTTTATCAATTTTTTCTTTTCATTCCATTTATTTTTTAATTATGGATAAATATTTTTTATTGGAACTATAAAACGATACTAGGCTACAACTAGATGTCCACTCCTTGAAACGAAAAAACACGCAAAAAAATTCCAAACCTAATAAAACAATACCAACAAAAGAAAGACACCCATACAAAAAAGTAAGTCAACATATATTAAACCACTTTGTGGCAACTTTTTATGGATAAATATTTTTTAATGGAACTATAAAACGATACTAGGCTACAAGTAGGTATCCACTCCTTGAAACCAAAAAAGCACAAAAAACCCGTGAAAAACTCCAAACCTAATAAAACAACACCAACAAAAGAAAGACACCCATAAAAAAAGTAAGTCAACATGTATTAAACCACTTTGTGGCACCTTTTTATGGATAAATATTTTTTATTGGAACTATAAAACGATGCTAGGCTACAACTAGGTGTCCACTCCTTGAAACCAAAAAACACGCGAAAAAACTCCAAACCTATTCAAACAACACCAACAAAAGAAAGACACCCATAAAAAAAAGTAAGTCAACATGTATTAAACCACTTTGTGGCACCTTTTTAATTATTCTTGTAAAAGAAGCTTTTAGATCCTTAAATAGTAAAGGTTCTCTTAATAATTTAGAATAAAATATAAAATTAACTTATAATTTATAAGTTTAAAATTAAAAATAATAACCTTACTTCATGTTGCCATTGAAATCAAAGTCTTAAAAAGAAATATATGTTATTATACCGTGATAAATATGTAAAATACTCAAAACATGAATGATGATATTACCTTTTTTAATGATGAAAATTTAAAGTTATTATAGCTTAAAATTAGGGCACAATATGGATTTAATTCTGTAAATTCAAACCCAAACATCAATTTAATAGGTAAAGTGATAGAGCCATTAAAACCTAATGTAATAGATGGATGCAACAATTCAAAATAACATTATGATCCTAAAGCTAAATGCTTTACACCATGATTAAATGGATGCAAAATAAAGAGGATTGGATTTTCTTACCTTGACTCAGAATTTGAACATTATGATGGCATGATGAAGGATTTTGATAATGGATATTTGGACATGAATTCAATGTGTGATTGCTAGTTGATCATATAGACATGAAGGCTTTGTGGATTCATAAGTTAGTTTCCATAGAGGGATAGGTTGTTTAAATAGAATAAGGAGGGAGAGATCAATGGTGGAGATTCAAACTTGGATGAAGGAGATCAAGGGTTGAGGATTATTTAAGGAATTTAAAATTCCTTAGAAGCCTCTAGATTTAGAGGCTTCTAGAGAGGAAGGGTGAGAATAGAAAAGGTTATAGATTAAGAGGGTTCTATAATCCTTTTTAAGGTTAATGATGATTAGAAGGGCATTAGGTGAGTGTTAGGTGGGATTAGAAGGTGATTAGGTCATGACTAGGGGAGCAGGCTTGTAGGAAAGCCTAGGAGTAGGCTAGTGTAGGTGGATAGATGGGTCATAAAAATTTAAAATTCTCAAATAATAGGTAAGTGGGGTTAGATTAAGACAAATAAATGATTAGGTGAATTAATGATGAAGTAGGATAGAATAAGGTTAGTATATGAAAAAATATGAAGAAGGGGACATTGGATAAATGACTAGAAAGTGGATAAATTAGCAAAATAAAAGAGGATAAATTAGATGAGCAGATTTAATGTTGACTAATAAGAATATTAGTGATGATAATGTAGGTGAGAGAATTTAGGTGCATACATTTTGCCCCTCTTTAAAAGGACATTACGAGTAAAGCAAAGTTGAAGGAGTAATGGTCTTTTAAATAAAAACCATGTCATAGATGAAAGTTAGTAATTGGTATTAGTGGATACTATACCCCCTCAAGGGGACATGCGAGGAAGAATGAGACTGATGGCCACTTAAAAGAGGAAATGAGGGGTGGGATGTGATGGATAAACAAGGGGTTGGGATGATAAATGTGAGATAAATGGTGAAGAAGATGAAGGATTCGACTCGAGCAATGAGCTACAAATTGATGATGCCCGTGGCAAGGACACATGACCAAGGAGTAAAGATGATTGTGTCACAGTTTTCGACACATCCCAAGGGGGAATCAACCATAACATGATAATACTAGGATTAAAAAGGTTGTAAGCTGTAGATGTATCCTAAGCAAAGATGCATATAAGGGAGATCTATTATCTAAGATAAGATGATGATTTGATAATATTAATGACAGGTTTAGCTCAAGGCTAGAGTTGATCAATATGATAAAGAGGATAAGAGAGAATAAATGATGTGATCAAGTGATTGAAATATTGGGGGATGAGGATGGATGATAGAGATAGTGGTTGAGCTATCCTTGGGCATTAAAAAGTGGCCAAGTGTTGCCTACATAATCTGGAAAGACCTCAGGCTGATGTAGTTTTAACTAGAAGATGATGATGATGGTTAGTTATTAAAGGATGATGTTAGTGATGATAAGATGAGGATTATGAGGGTAAAGGATTGGATGTTAGGCGAGTGGGTCAAGATGATTAGATTAGTGATGAGAAATAAGGATGATGAGATGATTAGATGAATGATGAAGATGGAGATGATCGAGCCATCACAATTGTCATAAAGCTCATCATAGTCTACGTAATATAATAGATATGGAACTTGACAATAATCCCCATGATATAAGCATGATGAAGAGGACATTATGCCAAAGTGCATGGGTAAATGGTGAACTCTGCATCATTAAGGACACCTATAAGCATTATGAGAGCTTTGGTGATCTCTAGCATCCTTGTTCATTGCCCAAGACAAAAAGACATGATGAAAACAACATAAGACAAACAAGATATATGATAAAGGACATACAAACAAGTTAAACAACAGATAAGCAACACACACAAGTATCTACATGCAATGTCATAATGTATTATCTAATGATGGGATGAGTGATGGGTTGGACTAAGAGGTGATTATGGACTTATGATAGACTTAGATTTGGATAAGATGATCATGATTAGGATGACGTGTTACCCCTAGTTTAGGATAGAAGGATGGAGATGTGATAAGGTCTTTAAACAATGATTTGGTCTCAAAATTGAATTGAAAAGTAGCCAAGGAAGGTGATTTAGAAAAGTGATGACCAAGGATTACCAATAGACAAGGCCCTACAAGAGTTCAATCTAGCAAGGAAACTAGGAGGTGATGGGATCAAATACCTTTCGTACTAGCAAAGAGTGACTGGATGGGTGCTAGATATGAAGAGGTAATGATAAAGACAGTAATGGGATCAAGTACCTTCCACACTAGCAAAGACGTGATGTGATGGGTGCTAGGTGTGAATAGGCAATGATGGAGAAGTGATGGGTGCCAGATTAAATTCTTTAGTAACGTGATGTGTGCCAATAATACCTAGGGTAAGGATGAGATTGAAGATATGAAGAGATGGTGACCACTAGGATTGAATTTCAAGACTACATATTTGTATCCAAAGATGGGAATGGGAAAAGATGAATGGTAGGGAGATGGATGTGACTGGGGGATTAAGGATAAGACAAAATATCATGGATTATTTTTGGTTTTTTCAACTTTTATGATTTTTAGGGTTTTTGACATATTTTAATTTATAGGGATTTTTGGGATATGTATGGACACTATACAAATGGGGTTACTAGCAAAGGGAACACCAAGCCTAGCAACCAAGATAAAGATGGATGGAATGATGGACGAGTGATAAGAGGATGAGGGTGAGGTGGAAAAGGAGATGAGGACTAATGAAGAAGGGGCTAGGGATTGCCAATGACCACATTGTGAAGGAACCAGATGTTTAGTTGTCTAAGTGTCTATTGGAGGATATACCAAGATGGTCTGAGAACATGTCTCAAGACACCTTCCACTTCCTTACAAAGGCCAAGACTAGAAGCAATGTGATATGCTGGTAGATGATGAACTGGACCAAGGGATAAGATAGACATGGATGGGTGGTATAAATAAGGTTAACAAGGGATGAGACCAGTGTGAATGGATTAGCAGAGAATATGATGTGGATGGATTTTGCCCCTAAGTGTTGATGTACAATGCGGACAATAAATTATTTTACCATGATGCCAAAAATCAATTTTCATCATGGTATTTGCCCAAGGTGCCAGGAGACTATTTTTCACCATTGGATGAATGATTTTTTTGTTGACTTTTTTTAATTTTTGGACGACATCTCAATTTCTTAGATATGGGGTGAGATGCAGGAGGTGGATGTTTTGTGATCTTTAGCCAACACTTGTTATGGAGAAAGATGATGATAGGATCACATTGTCATGGTTGGATGTACTGGGGTCCATGTGACCTTTGATGATTATTGATTATGACCCCTCCAAATATCTAGACCAAGTGTCTTTGTCACCCCTAGGAGAAACTATGTTTCTCAAGTGGGGGATGCGAGGCATGTCATGTTGATGGGGATGTGTGGGTCTTGAATGGATGATATGACTTGATGGGATTATGGGTTCATGATAAGATGATGTGATGAGTGATGGAGGACTAGCAGTCGCACGCATCATTTGAGATGTTGGACATTCCAAATGTGATTAGTGCCATGTGATAAAAGATTGCAGGAGATCCAAGATGCTTTGACAGTGTGATTCTTTGAACCAATTATTTAAAGGATTATCAATTGTATGGATAGTGATTTTGATATTATTTTAAGTTTGATATTGAATTTGACTTTGACTCCGCCCTGGTGCCTAATTTTAGGCTTCGCCAAGGGAGTTTAATTTTTGACTTGATAGAGGATGATGATTTTGAATTTGATGGTCCCCTAGTGCTTGATATTGGGCTTCACTAGGGGAAGACATTTTTGGATTAGGCCAATAATTTTACTGTTCTCGATTTTGACTGAGGGCATCAAAGATGATTTCATTATTATTTATAACTTGTGGAATATAGTCACGGACCTTTGTACTTGTGGCACACATTATGTTGCTCAAGGAGGGGTCCAACAATGCATGTTCCTATTTGTCCCTATGGAGGGTAGTGATTAAATGATCATTGATAAGAAGAAAGGGGTATGTGATGCATGAAATTCATGGAGATGGTATGATAAGGTCAATGAGGGGTGATGGGATAACATGGTCTTGATAGGGGTTCTTTGGAGACCTAGTTTCAACATCAGAGAAAATCTCCTCAAGATCATCAAAAGGATCACTAAGACTAGTTGTGATAGATGCATCTAAAGGAGGATTAGATTCACTCTGACAATCTTTGATAGATAAAGCTTACAATAACTATGTTATGACTATATCATCCTGATTGGGATCCAAAGATATGCTTGGCGATGAGTGGAGGTGTTTGGATTAGAGGTAGCCTTAAAAAGATAGGCATTATTAGTAGATGTTATAACATCGATGGGGGATGATGTTTCTGATGAGGAATATGATTTAGATTTTGGTGTTGTACATGATCCTGATGAAGATAAGACTTTTGATGTTGAATTCGATGTACAAGATGCAATGTTGTTAGTATAAGGTTTATTGTCCGTAAATGACCTCTCAACAAGTGGTATTTGATGTGATGGGTGTGAGGGTTCATGAGATATGGGAGGACTAGGCTCATGGGGAGTAGACTCAACTTTGATGGAAGATTTGTTGAGGATGGGGGGATCATGTAGGATAGGTATAAAGCTTAACCTTGGCTTGGAAAGGGAAGGGCTTGATCATGATCACGAATAGAATCTTGGCATTCCTTTTCTTGTTCACTTAAGGATGTGGATGTATCTAGTTCATCCTTAGTTACTATATCACCACAGTCAATGAGGTCTTCGACATAGTCTTGAAAAGGTTGACATCAATTAATGGTATGCCTCCATGTTTGGTGTTATATGTAGTATTAGTTATTTTTATACCAAGAGGGCGTAGACTTAGTGGGATCAAGATGTTAGATAGGTGGATAGACCATCATTTTAGCAGTGACTAGTTTTTTAAAAAGGGCTTCCAAGGAGATATGAAGGGAAATATAAGAACCCTCTTCTCTTTGTGACTTAGATGTGGAAGTATTGGATTTATGTTCAAATTATTGTTGATGTGAGGGGGTGGAGGGAGTCGAGGTGACCAAGATTGGATTCCCTTTGCTAGTATGGGAATGGGTATATGGTGGTTTATGACTAGCAAATGGAGGATTGGTATGAGACTCACATGAAGGGATTTGGATAGGAGGTGAAACGAGTTGAAAGGGATCAACACCTTTGAGGAGTGGAACACCCATCATAAGAAACTTTAAGAGGATCTCATCCTTATGGGTATATATCTCCATGGTGATGGTTGAGGAGTGATGGATGATGGAGGTAGGATAAGGATTGGATGGGGTTATTGAACAAAATAGGTCTAAAGAACCAAGCTAGTATGATTAGGTGATGATGGACAAATGGATTAAATACTAGGATGAGATTTTAGATTGATAGTATAATAGGTGCTAACTACCTATCCATAATGCCTAGGTGTCAAGATAGCAAAATGGATTGGGGGTTTGATGGATGCCTCAATTAGACAACTACCAAAAGGATGAGTGGATGGGTGCTAGTTTGGAGCAGGCAAAGGTTATTTGACTAAATTTATAATGATGGCCTTTAACCCATGATACACTTTGCCATGTGCTAGATCTTGAGTTATCATACAACATATTTCTAGGCAGACCTTGGTTACATGAGTTTCATGTAGTCCCATCAATAATACACCAATGTATCAAGTTTTCCCACTCAGGGATGGAGGTGAATATTCCAAGAGATTTACACCCATATGAACACCACAAGAATCTTACAAAATGGGTGTTTATAAACAAGTTGAATAACCATGGAGAAGTAACTAAAAATAATCCTAGATTAATATGCAAGGGATATGCACAAGTTGAAGGGGTAGACTCATCATAATTATATAAATTGTCCCTAAAGTGTTGTGTTTTGTTATATATTGTATTTCATTTAATATTTAAAGTCTAATATAAGGAGAATATAAATGCAATTTGTTCATCTAAAACAAAAAAATAATTGTCTATCATGGATCAATTGATCTCTTATTCTTTCAAATTCATGTTAATAAATTCAATATAATTCTCACTTTCATCCTTATTCTATGTAAGCACCATAATAACTATGTATTTTGAAGTGAATAAATATAGGTTTGCTAGATTGATATTGACAAAGTGATAAGATGATAGCAGGATATCAACTAGGTACAAGATCTGATCGTATGATGAATGATAGTGGATTAGGATAGTAGGATGATAGAGATGGATAAGACTAGCTCAAAGCCTTAGACTGATTTGCTCAAGATATGATGGGATAAGATTATGTGACGAAGGATAATGGGATAAGGGCTAGTATAGATAGGTGATAATGAAGGTGATTAGGGATAAAGATGGGAGTGGTTGAGGACCCAAACATGACCTAAAGAGACATATAGGATAAGATAAGATGGGATTAGACTAGACGCATGATGACGGGACTAGGCTAAGGCAAGGTCAAGATTAAAGGTTGATTAGGATAAGATATAGGCTTAGGATAAGATGCGAATGACAAGACCAAATGTGATTAGGATGTGTGAGGGGGTATGACTAATGATGAGTGAGATGAACATAGGACGTGACTAGAAGGATGTATTAGAGAACAAATTATGTACAAAATAATATATAGGTGATCAGGGTGTGACTAATGATGAGTGGTTCTAATAATAAGAGGGGATAAAAGGATGTGCAAGAGAATAATAATATGTACAAGAGGGTAAGACAAGGATATACAAGATGATGGTTAGGGTATGGGAGTGATGGGGGATAATCAATGATGAGTGGAAATGGTTAGACTAGGATGGGATGAAGATAAGGTTGAGACAAGTGATGGGGTAGGGACTTATGACAATATGTGGATGATATATGACTTAGGATAGGTAAGTGACAGGTAGGGTCTAATGTTAGGATGTGATTAGGAAGATGTACAAAGTATGTACAAGAGGGTGATGAGATAAGGATGTATAAGAAAAAATGTAGGTGATGGGGATGCGGTCAATGATGGGATGAAGACAAGATTTGGGATGGGATATGACAATGAAAACATTACAAGAAGATGATAATAAGGATGTACAAGTTGATAGATATGATGAGGAAAGAAAATATAAGTTAGGTAGTGCAAAGACCTAGATAGGTATATAGGTTTGGGTGAAAAGGCTAACTTAGCTCACAAACAACCTTGGTTATAACACAACACACACCAAGCAAGCAGACCACAACCCTATGATTGGTAAACTCAAGGGAGTGAAACTCAACACCTGCACCATCAAACAACTTCATGGGTGAGGTTGTAGGTGAATGACCCATTACATAATTGATCAAATCCTCTTGACCTTGTTTGTATATGATGACTACTTAGGAGTTGATACAAACTCTAGTAGTGAGGTTCTTGTTACGGCCAAAGGCTTCTATGCTAGGTTTGCACGGGCTCTCTAGGTGCGTCCCCTATATACACGAAGGTATAGTGGGGCTTGAGTCTGTATAAGATGTTGTCTAATTGCCTTGTATTTTGGAGCTTAACTACCCCTCACTCCACATAACCCTTTATGGAGAATTCCACTTTGGCATCGAATGACAACTCTCCTGATTTTTAGACTCTATCAAAACAAGAAGTTTGGTCAAGTGCATGGTGGTGAAATCCACGTCATCGACCCATAGAAAAATAAAAAGGATGGAGGGTTTATATGCAATTTTTGATCCCCCAAGAATCATCATAAGGATGTAATGGAGAGAGCATACACCAACCATAGCTCTCGGGATACAGACAAGTAAAGTAAAAGATTAATTAACCGATTATGGTTACATGTGAGATATTTACAAGAAGCAAAAATATACAAAAGAGATATATACATGATAAAATGATGAAAATCATATATATATAAGACAAAATGATAGAAATGATTTTTAAAGTGCCAAAAAGAGTCTTTGATAGGCGGCTTGCAAGCACACGGTTAATAGTTTGACTTTGGCATTCAAAAAGAGGTAACCTACAAGACCAATGATTAGTAGTTTCAATAATTTTACCTTTGATAGTTATATTACCTGCAAACATACATCAATTGTGTTAACAAGCAAAATTAGACAAATGATTAAAAAAATAATATATTTATCTGATTTCCAAATTGGTCAACCTATAAATAGATGATTAGTGGTAATCTTCAAGAACCTAGATACACAGGAGGTTGCCATGTGGTAGAATATAGTGCATTTTTCATCTTTGAGAACATTTTTACAATTTTAACGATAATCTTTAGGTCTTAGGGAAATTTTGAGCCAATTATTTTGAACTTGAGCCTTAAATCAAGCAATCCATTGAAAATTGGTAGCTACCACATGATATATCCATAGGTGTGATTAATCAATGTAAGGATTTGTTAAGACCGATATCCAAAATTTAAAAGCACACATGAAAAATTTAACTAGACTTGTCAAGACCTAGGGGCACCTGAGATGTTACCATGTGGTAACATCTCACACAAAAGGGTGCTCAAAGGTGATTTGGATACGTGTGATCCATTACCACACTAATTTGCTATGATTCGTTCAGAGTCACCCACACTTTTTCTATCCTTCCAAATTGATTAAGAGCATCATCCCACTGCTTTTCTGTCTTGGATATGTTTGTACAGAGTGTAGAGCCTCCAAGCAAGTAGGTGAGTGAGATGTGGCATCATCCCACTGCACTACTATCCCTGAGATGTTTGTACATAGTGTGAAGCCTCCAAGAAAGTAGGCTAGTGGGATGATGCCACATGGAGAAATCTTGTTTCTCCATTATCCCATGGAGATAACCAGGATGCATGGGATGTTGCCATGTGGAAGCATCTCAGGTGTCTAGGGGTCTTAGCACATCATAGTCATTTCCAAAAACTCAGGTGCATAGGATAGTACCACATGGTAGAATATAATATATTTTTCATCTTTGGGAATATTTTTACAATTTTTGCGTCAGTTTTTAGGTGTTCAAAAAAATGAGCCAATTATTTTAATCCCCAACGTTAGATCAAGTGATCTATTGAAAAGTGGTTACTAGCCCTTGAGTATGCACTTGGAAGGGTCTAACCTTGTGATCAGAAGCCTCCACATGATAGGTCTATAGGTGTGTTTAATCGATGCAAGGATTTGTTAAGACTAGTAATCAAGATTTAGAAACACACATCAAAAGTTTAACTAGACTTGTCAAGACCCCAAGGCACCCAAGATGCTCCCATATGGCAGCATCCTGCACACCTAGGTGCCTGAAGGTGACTGGGATGTGCTGAGAGCCCAAGCGATCGAGATACTTGGGCACCAAAAATAACTTTGTGTTTATTTTTTAACATTCTTTTGATTACATTTAGATATGCATGAACAATTGTCACACCAATTTGGCACAATATGATCAAAACCACCCACACTTTTACCAACTTTCCAGACTGATTAGGAGCATCATCCCACTATTATGCTATCCCAAAGATGTTTATATAGAAAGTAGAGCCTCCAAGAAAGTGGGTGAGTGGGATGATGTCGCATGACATCATCTTGATGCTATGTTATCCCCAAGATGTTTGTACAGAGTGCAGAGCCTCTAGGCAAATGGTGAACATGATGATGCCACATGGAAAAATCCACTGATCCACTATCCCATGGAGATGACCAGATGTTTTATAATCTTGATCTTGAGTATATTTAATAATGTTCCTTAGACCGTCCTGATCGAAATACATCTGTTGGGGTGGTAGCGTTATGCCATTTTAATTTAGACTTATCTAGATCCCATTGCGAGTCACTATTAATTGAAATGCTTTAATTTGAGCTGAAGGAAATGAAATTAAGCTTGAGACTTATTTCCTTTGTCCTTATAAGTGGAAAGATTTATTTCTTAAATGCATAAGACTTGGCTATTTATTTATTGTGTCCTATTTTTATTTAAGCTGGTAAGCTTTCATTGGTTGTTTGACTTAACAAGTCAACCTTAGATTATCTTTGCCTTGCAAATTTAACTTAGACTTAGACCTATTTTATGTAAGTCCATTTTTTAGCTGGATGCATGTCTATTTTAGGTAGCTTGCATTTTCTAGTCCCTCAACCTCCGTGCAATTCATTTGAAACTATGAAGTGTGTGGCCAACAAATCTCTAACACGTGGAAGAATGCGATTGAATCAAAAATTTGTAATCAAGACCCACTGAATTAGTTTAATGAGTGTCTGTAAAGTATAAGCGAGAAGAATTGATACATGTGGCAAGTCAAAATTAGTTTGCAGCCTCACAAATAAAAGAAATAAAAGAGTTCTTATTTGACATGCTCATGCTCCCATGCTAACATAAACTAATAGGTATGTCTTTTTGATAATTATGGTAAAGAAATAATAATTATTATAATATATACGGGAATAAAGCACATTTTTAGTATATCCTCTATGCCAATTGTCTTTTGATTCCACTGGACACGTGGCAAAATCTAGTAAACCCATGTTGACAAATCACACTATTAAAATATTCTGACTATCCAAGTTCTTGGCTCTATAGAAGGGTGACATGTGGCATTCTCAAAGGTAATAAAGTTGGTGAGCAGCCAAACTTTAAGTCTCAAGGACCCTATTTTTGTGGGATGGACATGTGTCATTAACCCAGGTGCTTGGAACCCATAACAACTCAAATGCAATGCAAAAAAGTGTGGGCTCCCGCTCTCTATGTATGTGCTATGAAAATAGACTCCCTTAGATCGCTCCACATAGAGCAATCCCAGAACTCTGAGGTTACATGGTACAAGCTCTAGTTCCTAGGCTCCTCAAATTTTTAGGTCTATGCATAGCTCCCAAGCAGCTAGATGAAGGCCATGTGTCGAGGTCACTCCAGGATGAAGACATGTGTGATGACATGGATGAACTCAAAGTTGATGATAATTTAGACAACTTTGTTCATTGCACACATGGTGTTCCTAGATTGGTCATTGGCTCTGCTCATTCTGTTGTTGGGAGCCAAGTCAAAACTCTTCATACAAATTAAACAAAGCATAGATTTTTCCTTTTAAAATAAGTAAGTGCAATTCAAAAAGATTTTACTATGATAGAAAATGTGAGAAACAAATGCAATGATTTTATGATCTCAAATAAGACATTCACATAGTCAAATGAACATGCTAGAAGATAGACATAATGAGATCACACCCAAAATGGAAGTCGAAACAAGTACACATCGTTAGCTCATAGCATAAATCTATTGCTAAAGTTGCAATAGATCCTAGTGTGTGTGAAGAGCATGGGCCAACCATTGTGGGAAGAACATACATTAAGAATAAACAAATATTAAGTGTGTCAGCATCTGTGATGAATATATGGATAACCCAATCCTCAAATATATCTTGGGGTAAATCATGTGCAAGCTTGATGTTTATGGCACTAATTATAGAAAGGACCCAGGTATGGTGAGAGCATTAAGGACGAGAGCCTTTCCTCAAAGCCAATTCGCCCTTTTTCTGAATGTGGTTTTTAAATATAGTACAACCAAAATAATACCCACACATAGGCATAGTAATGTTATTATAGAAGCCAATAAATTAGGCATGAATTCCTGAAATGGAGATGATGGTGGAAGTGGAGGTGAACTCATTGCACTTGTGTATGATATTACTTTATGGGGAAATCCTAAGTTGGAGTTATTTTTGCATGGGCCTTGCTAAGCTATTTTTTCAAGCTTACACAAAAAATAGTTGAATCCTGGATACAAGGCAAGTTGTATGGTAATACAAACCTCCTGTGTCATTGTCTATGCGTATGCCTAGAAGATAAGATGTATAAAATTGTATATATCCTGAATCATTTGTGTGCTTGTCTGTGCTATACATACATGATAAGTTGTATCATACTGTAAACATCCCATGTGCTTTGTATCTATATTTGGCAAGGCTTCATATTTGTGTTTAATTGCCACAAATAATTTTGTAGTTTTCTTTGAGCCGTTCAATTCAACATTATATGTCACACACACACACACACACACACATCACTCCACACCATTGAGCATTTGTTTCTAAAATCAATTTTGTCTCATCAAATATTCTAGTGGTAATAAGAATCCTCACTTGCTTGGTAAGGCTTGATAGGTCCATCGGAATAAGCTATGCTATGTCACTTCCTTTCAAAGTATTATTTGAAAACATGAAAAATGGTTGTTTGGATACTCTAAAATACTTTGATAGCTATTCTTAACCTTCTACATGATCGTTCAACTCAATGTTCTTGTCAAATAAAACTAAAAATATCTATTGCTATTGGTGGTTGCCCTACTTACCAATGGTAAGTTGCTTTCGAATATATGGAAAACAAACTTTATTCTATGGCAAAAATAATCTTAAATGCATCAAATTTTTAAAAAATATTATGAAAAAATTGTATTATTAATATCATATACAGTTATATTATTGAAAATGGCATAATAATATAAGGATACGAATATTCTTAAATAACACATCTAAAATATTTCATTATTCTTTAAAAAAAAAAAAGAAAAATTCAAAATTATTAAAATCATATATATTTTAAAAAATGATTAGATGAAAAAAATAAATTATTTAAAATTTGAAACCAAATAAAAACTAATAAATTAAAAAACTAATACATAAAAATTTTATCTAATTTTGTTATTCTATGAAATCATCAAATATTTCATAAATTCAATATTTTTTATTATTAAATTTTATATTACATTGTCAACCTGGGAAATGGCCAAAATTGTTGACTCTTATAAATTTGCCCATTGTCCATTTTTTAAAAATTGTGTGTGCAGAGCAGCTGAGGTACATTGATTATGACAAAATTAATAATCTTAAAAATGCTATAAAAAAGCATTATATTTAATAACTCGCTATAAAAACCTATTATCTTATAAATAATATTGTGTATGACCCTTAGAAACGTCTAACCATATATTATTATGACATGGCTAATAATTGTCAGGTTTGTCAACATGGAAAATGGTAATGGTTGCATTTTTTCATAGGAAACATTATTTAAAACTTTTAAGTCTTTAATAACACGTTGTGGGGTATTATTGGTGAAAGGGTTGGTTGTCATTATAATATGAATGAAGATATTATCTATGAAAAGGTGTGGAAGTTGTGAGAGTCTAGAAGTCAAAGTATATATCATGGAAGTTGGTGTGAGAATTTTAAAATTAATTTAATATATTTTGTGGTTTATTATTAAGATTTAAAAAATTGTATTAGATGAATTGATACAATAATGTGATTTTTATATTAATTAAGTATTTTCACTCATTAAATTGTTGTCGTAAGTTTTTAAAAAGAACTAATAATAATTTTTAATGTTTTTAAAATTCATTGGTATATATAAAATTTATTAAATATATAAATAATATTCATGATTTTAATACCAAATTTAATTTTGGAGTTGTTATTGTTGATATTAAAATCTTCTTGTTATTTTATATTTGGACTTTTTTTTATTAAAAGAGGAGTAATGAATCATAAACAAATTAATAATATGAAAAATAATTTCGCCTAATTTCATATTTTAATTAATCTTTGATCTTTTAATTTAAACATCAAAACGACTTGAGTATCATCGTTTCCACCATATTCAAATACATAAATAAGAATTGTAAGACAAATGTGACCTATAAAATATTACATGCTCCAAAAGTTTTATCAGTAAGAAAAGAGACTAGAGGGTGAGAATTCCAAAGCAGTGAGTTATATTCATCATTCATGTGCCTTACTAATAAATGTTGTAAGGTCTAATTTGTGCTAAGTGGGTCTTCTTATCTTGTGTTTAATAAAAACACGCAAAATTTTCAATATAAATACATGATTAGGTTGTAATTGGATTAATCTCACACAAATTACAATTGAGAGAAAAGTATGAGGTAACATCAATGATAATTTTAACAATGACACTTAATAAATTTTAAGTTTAAAGAGTAGTTAAAGAGCACAAAAGACAAGAAGTATGGTTAGCGATAAGAGTAAATTAAATGATACATCACATCTAATTTTGTTTTTGGTTCAACACATTAAAAGTTAATGTTTAACTTGTTTGGACAAGTAAAACATTACATATCAATTCAATATATGGTTTAAAGCATTAAAAATCAATGCTTAATTTGTTTGGAGAAGTTATTACATACCAATTTGATATTTGGTTTAAAGCAATAAAAGTCAATGTTTAACTTGTTTGGACAATCAAATGATGGGTATTTAGAAACAAAATAAATAGCTTAACATTAATTTATTATTCTAATTTAAAATTTTATGTATTGAAATTGTAATTTGTGTTAAGTGGGTCTCCTTATCTCGTGTTTAATAAAAATACATGAAAGTTCCAATATAAATACATGATTAGGTTATAATTGGATTAATCTCACACAAATTACAATTGAGAGAAAAGTATGAAGTAACATCAATGATAATTTTAACAATGACAATAAATTTTTAGTTTAAAGAGTAGTTAAAGAACACAAAAAACAAGAAATATGGTTAGTGATAAGAGTAAATTAAATAGCCTTGATTAAATGTTTATATTATTTTTAGGCAACCTTCTTATATTCATGGCTTCACATTTATAGGTTCTAATTGTAGAAACAAATTTATGACAACATAAATAAGATAAAAACTTCATATTTTCTTTATATATTTGATTGTCATGATTAATTAAGCATTGTTTATTGTATTTTATATGTATTTTAGATGCTTTGTTAGAAGTAATTTATTTATATATTACATTTTAATAAACTTGATGTAAATAAAAAAATCAATATCCTTGTTTATTATTATTTATTTTTAATACAAGTTATATATAAATAATTATTTCAAATATTTACTATAAATCCAAATATATAATATTAAAATTATTTATTACTTATCTAATATAAATATAATTTTTAATATAACATATTAGGAGATGCAAAGTGTTTTTTGAAATGGCTTACTATGAGTTATGATGATGTGTCCATTTGTTATAAATTTGTTTCTTTGGTTCACTTTAAGTAATTTTCATACTTTTGAAAGTATAAAAATGTGTTTCATTTGGAGGATAAATGTAATTTAAAAAAATTATTCAAAAATAAATTTAATAAAATTTTGTAAATTTGAAAAAAAATTAATGTTTTGTATTTTGAATATATAAGATAATATATATATATTTTTAATTAATTTTAATTATTTAAATTTGAATTGTTTATAAGAGAGATTAAAGTGTTTATGTCCTTTTTATGTTAAAAACTGGAAAAGATTATTATGCTTTGACCACTTTTATGTGTAGACATGATACATGTAAGAAGATAATTTAGGTAAGTCCATTTTTTTTCATATATGGTCTTGATGTAATTGACAAGATAAATGTAAAATCTTCAACATATCAGGAGTTCATTATCATAGCTTTAGAATAGGCAGGGGACAATTCATTATCCATATTTTAATGAGGCATATCATCTTTTATCTTGGAATTAAAATATTATGATAGGTTTGATTAACATCATGTATCTAAATATTAATTCTATGTTACAATTATATTTGATGCTTATCTAGGGGCAACATCGGGGTAAAAAGTGTGTCCATATGCAGGTTTCTTATTTCTTTATCTTTATTTTCTATTTGATTTAATAATACTATTGTTGGCATCACTTATTATGCAAGCTTCATACGACACATGACTGTTGTACACATTTTCTATAATTTAATATTCAAATAAGTCAATTTCTATGTTACAAGATAATTTTTATTGTGTTGTTTATCATGATTCATTGTGATTGTGTACTATCCATGTTGATATGTTGCTTATAACGTTCATCTTGTTTATGTGTTTTCCATGTTGTTATATTATTTATCATGTTCATTTTACTTATGTTTTTGTCATGTTGCTCATGGTGCCTATGGGCTTGTTATGTACATGATATCCTTATGTGCCTAATGTGCTTGTATGATGGTGTGTTTATGTATTCCATTATGTCATTTTAATTTTTATATTGCCATGATACATATCAAGCGAATATAAATCTTTTATATATTGCCACAATATTGATCATGTGTACCTATTACAAAAAAAAATGTTTTCCTACTCATAATCTTCATTGTTGTATTTTGCAGTAATGGCCCATTATTGTGAAAAATTTAGTGATATTTCTTACCATGATTTATATTTTCCAATGATTATAATTTGACTATATCTATAACCCACATGAGGCAAAAATATTTAGTGCACCTTCCTTCAATGGTATATCTATATGTGCATTACATTATTTGATTGCAGGTTGGTTATGTTTCAGTATCACATCTAATATAATTATTATTGAGACATGAATTTCACATGTTCACCCCAAATCTCAAAATGGAAGCTTATATATACTACTCGATGTATTTTTAGGGCCATGCTTTCTTTGAAGCTATCACATACCTAATGTATTTCTAATGCATATATGGAATAAAGGGGAATGCACATTATCATATTTAGATTCATGGAATTGAAGGCTCATTGTCTTAAAAATACAAGGTTCCAACTTTAATTATCATCTTACCTAATGACTTAGTGACTTCAATTCTATGCAAAATTGGAGGCATGTCCCCTAATGATTACAAGGTTCTAAATCCACTTCATTTTTATATCTCCTTCAAATGTATGATACACTCATGGGACATCCAATGCATACTGGAGACAAAGAAGGTATTTTGATATTAATTAAGTTTATAGACAAAATTTATTATATTCACACTTATCCATGTTTGTGTAAGAAAGATAAGTGGTTTTTCTTATTCCAAGACTCAATGACTCAATACCTAGAGATCCATGCATGTAGTATATATTTTGTATCCTTTTATGTTTTTATTAGTTTTAATTGTGTGATTACACAACCTTCTCTGTGTTTAAACATGCATCTCAAAGTGAGGTATTGTGTAGACATATAAAATTTTCCTTAACTTTTACTTTATATTATTTTATTCAAATATTTGCACGTTTATTTAGATGTACGAGTAATGTGGTTCAAATCAGACAATATTGGCTCTTTTGTAAACTTCCAACTTTCTAAAATCTACACCCCTATTGTATATCAAGCCTATCTAGTTCTTTAGGTACCCTTTAACTTGGATGTGTCTATCTCCCCCTTTCCCTCCTTTTAAGGTCCAACTTGTTAGAAGTTAGTGTGGGCGCCAATATTATCACATTTAAATTCAAACTCACACATAAATAGACAGGTGTTATACTTCATTTAGTCATTATGTAATTATTAGAGAATTTTGTCATTTTATAAGCAAACATTTTATTGTAGAATTTTTTTGACACACATGTTGAAGTTATTTTTGTTATGTAATTTTTATTTATCGACATCTTTATCCAATCCTAGGGGCACAATAAATTTGTTAAATATGAACTAACACATGCTCCCAATTTATTTTACTTAACACTTTAAGTCAAGTAAATTTAGTTCATTATAAGAAAACACGAGTCAAATGATGCAAAATTAGGATAAGGAAGAAGAATAATAATGGAAAAACAAAACCAAAATATATCATATCATGTTTACCATGATTGTTAGTATAATCCTATCATCTTGTTCCAAACACCTCCAAATTTTATGGTGATAAATAGCACAACTTAAGGAGTACATTTCTTAATCTAGATTGTAGAGATATAAGAAAACGTAAATGATACAAAATCTTTCTATTTTTATGTTTGTTTACATATTTGATTTAAATAAATAATTAGTCTTTTTTTATTGTATTTAATACATACTATGAATGCTTCATTGTAAGTAGTTCATTTATGATACTACTCTATACTTAAATGCAATAATAGATGAAGCTCATCTTTTTCTAACTTCTTTGTCGTACAACAATATTTATATGTGTTTATGTTGATATTTACAATTACAAATTGGTTGTAATAACAAATGGCAATCATAGTCTAAGATCTCATGAATTTTGTGAACAAATGTCTATTTTCTATAACCATGGGATAACCATGGGATTTAGTTAGGTTCAATATAAAATATTACAACCACTACTTGTGAATCTAAATGTACATCGAAAAACCTACCTAAGCAAGTAATAATGGAACTTTGTTAGCTCCAATTTACTTTGAATTAATAGGATATTACATATTATTTTTTATTTTAATTTTATTATAATTTTTTATTTTCAATTATTTATTATTTGAATTAATTTATAATTTTTTACTTCTTACATTTTAATTAGATTTTTTTTTAAATTATAAAAAAATTGTGTTATTTAAATATTTGTTGACTTTTATAGACCATTTTAATTTAAAATGTGTTAAAACATTATAATCATTAATAACCTTATAAATATTATACATAATTTTAAAATAAAAGATAAATTTTTATTATAAAGGAAAAAATGAAATATAACTTTTAACAACTACAAGTAATTCTAAATTAGTCTCAATATTCCCTGTTTATTAAATATGATTTATAATAATAATTTAATTTTAATACATTTTTGGAGTAGATTAATTATGTATACTATGAAAGTATATCTTTAAGGCAAAAGATTAATAATTTTATATATTTAAAATAATATATATACAAAATTTATTGTTGTTTGTTGATAATAAATTACTAAGTATGATTTGAAATATCGACTAAAATTACTTTTACATAATTATTTTTAATTTTTTTTTCATTCATCTCATAAACCATAAAAATATTAAATTGAAGATTTAATACTTATTAAAAAAATAATAGAATGATAAATTGAGATATTCCCTAAAGAAAGATCTATATTTTAAAATTTATAATTATATAAATAATTGAATAATAATTCTTAGAATATAATAAAAATAATTTCAATAAAGGCCGCACAGTGGCTAGTCCTTGCCTTTAGTAATAACATTATTATGAATTTATGATGGGGCAGTTGATGAAGTAATTATCAGATAAACCAAAATAAAGTGACAGTGATTTATTTAGAAATAGACAAGCTTATGTATTGCCAAAATCTTTTAGTGATGGTGAACAGGGGATTCGAGGAAGCATAGCTATGTGTGAGAGATTTTATATTGTAAATTGTTTAAAGTCGAGTTTGCATATAAATTTGCAATGTATGCTCAATGTAATAGTCAATGATGGAAACAATGTCTATTATAACATAGAGCTTTGAAGATGTTAATAGTAACATACTAGATCATTTAACATATTCTGCAATACTTGATTAGAGAGAGATTCATTTGTATATTATGTTAGGGTTATCTAAGTGGGGTTGAGAAGGGAATGGATGTACCGTATGTCATGTGTTGTTTGTGATATACCAAAAGGCATTGTTAAAACTACACATAGTAAAAAAGTTGATTGTTGTTGGTGTCTTGTAAATTTCATTTTAAGTTGTTTATCCTCTAATGTTTGGCACACAACCAATTATTTATAATCTTGTATTAGATATTTCTAAAACGAGATTTTTAATCAAAGCAAATGGAGTGAATTTACCATGATTGCAGGGATTGTGGGACTTGGTAGATTGATGAAGGCAAATCTAGTGAAACATATCTATAGCTATAACTATTCAAAGTTATCGAGGGTTATTAGCAACAGGTGCACATTGAGAATACTAGTAAAAGAAGTAGCTTGCCTCGAGATAGTCTATAAGGGATCCCACTGTACAAGGAAAAAAATAACATCTATTTCATATATTTTTATAATCTTGTTCAATTAGCATAGCGACTAGTCCCTGCATTTGTATTAAGAATTATTTTTGCTTTAGTCTATTGTAATTTTCCAATATACATTTCCTTTAATAACTTGAACTTTAAAACAAAGATGCAATATTGTGTTACTTGTTATTATAATTTAAATTTGATTAGCATTCATGTTGCCTTTATTTTCTAATATTAAATAGGCTTTCAAAAATATTAATTATAACTAATGAATTCAGTTTTATATTCATTTAAATCAGTGTTATAAAACATTATGTTTAGTTATCTTAATTTATGATACAGGTTTGTGAAATACTATTTTGTTGCTCTAGATATGAAATTATAATTTTGCAGTAATATATATATGTATAGTTATTTTTTTATTTTTTTATTAAAATAATATTTAAGAAAATTACCATTATACATTGAGTTGAAAGGCCATTGCCAAACATATATATCATGAAGTTGAAGTAGTCATATCCAATGGTGTTGTCTAATGGCTATCTAATGACTTTGATAATGCATATGGGTATTGTGAATGACAAAGATGTATGTTGGCAAAGTTCACAATGCACTAAACTTTTCAAAATCAGGGCTATGTGTTTTCATGACTTGGTATTCCTAAATTTGTTTGAGACCTTTCCACTTGTTCTCTCATGGGGTCTTAGCTCCTTTGAGCCATTGATCTTATTTAGAGATTGATGGTGGTCAGGGCCTTGGATTATATGAGCTTTAGGTGACTCTTGCTAATGATCCAAGCTTCCAAGATAGTGCCACATGGAGAAATATTTGGGCCTCAAAGACACAACTTTACATTATTGAGATCTTGGGTCACCAAGGATGCTACCATATGGTAGCATCCCATGCACTTGGGTGACTAGATGTGTCTAGGATGTGTTGAGACCCTTGAGTGCCCAGGATGGTGCCACGTGGTAGCATCCCAGGTGCCTAAAGGTCATTAGACTTGTCAGGACCTTGGAGCATGCAATATTCTACCATGTGGCAACATCCTGTGTACTCAAATGTGTCGAGATGACTAGGATGTGCCAAAACCTTTGGGTGCCAGGGATGCTACCATGTGGTAGCATCTCGTGCACCTAGGTGCCTAAAGATGACTGGGATGTGCAAAGTTTTACCATGTGGTATCATCCCATGCACTTAAGGGCCTAGAGATGACTGGGATATGTTGATATGAGCGAGAACTTGAGATGCTTCCATATGGAAACATCTCATGCACTTAGTGCCTAAAAATGACTAGGATGTGCCAAGAACTATGAGCACCTCAGATGCTACCATATAGCATCATCCTATGCATCAGACAACCCATAGGTTTGGCTGTTTGGAGACTCAGGGCCTCAGGGGTTTAGCTCCTCTGTATTGGTATCGTAATAATTGAGATGCATGGGATGCTACCATATTATAGCATATTAGGTGTCTGAGGGTCTCGACAATGTCTCTGAGCTAGGGAGTTAGTGAGATGATGCCACATGGCATCATCCCATTACTCTACTATCCTATAGATGTCCATATAAAACACAAAGCCTCATGATAAGTAGGTGAGTAGGATGACACCACATGGCATCATCTCATTACTCTATTATCCCAGAGATGTTTATACAGTGTGAAACCTTTGGGAAAGTGGATAAGTAGGATGATGCTAAGTGGTAAAATCTCATTACTCTGTTATCTCATGGAGATAATCAGATGTGCAAAATGCTATCACATGGTAGAATCTTGGGTGTCCAGGGTCTTGACACATCCTAGTCATCTTCAATAAATTAGATACATAGGATGCTGCCATGTGGTAGAATATAGTGCATTTTTCATCTTCAGGAATATTTTTACAAGTTTCACGATAATATTTAGGTCTTAGGGAAAATTTGAGCCAATTATTTTGAACCTGAGCCTTATATCAAGCGATCCATTAAAAATTGGTAGTCATCACATGATATATCTATAGGTGAATTTAATCGATGTAAGGATTTGTTAAGACTAATATCCAAAATTTAGAAGCACACATGAAAAATTTAACTGGACTTGTCAAGACCCAGGGGCACCTGGGATGCTACCACGGGGCAACATCTCACACAAAAAGGTACTCAAAGGTGATTGCGATATGCATGATCCATTACCACACTAATTTTCTATGATTCATTCAGAGTCACCCACACTTTTTCTAGCCTTCCAAACTGATTAAGAGCATCATCCCACTGCTCTTCTATCCTCAAGATGTTTTTACATAGTGTAAAGCCTCCAAGCAAGTATGCAAGTGGGATGATGCCACATTGAAAAATCTTATCGATCCATTATCTCATGGAGATAACCAAGATGCATGGGATGTTGCCATGTGGAAGCATCTTAGGTGTGTAGGGGTCTTAACACATCATAGTAATCTCTGAAAACTTGGGTGCATAGTATATTACCACATGGTATAATATAATATATTTTTCATCTTTGGGAATATTTTAAAAAAATTTGCGATAGTTTTTAGGTCTTCAAAAAAAATGAGCTAATTATTTTAATCCTCAGCCTTCGATCAAGTGATCTATCAAAAAGTGGTTATTGGCCCTTGAGTATGCACTTAGAAGTGTCTGACCATGTGATCAGAAGCCTCCACATGATAGATCTATAGGTGTGTTTAATCGATGCAAGGATTTGTTAAGACTAGTAATCAGGATTTAGAAGCACACATCAAAAGTTTAACTAGACTTGTCAAGACCCCAGGGCACCCAAGATGCTCCCATATGGTAGCATCTTGCACACCCAAGTGCCTGAAGGTGACTGGGATGTGCTAAGAGCCCAGGCGACTGAGATACTTGAGCACCCAAAATAACTTTATGTTTGTTTTTTAACATTCTTTTGATTATATTTAGATATGCATGAGCAATTGTCACACCAATTTGGCACAATCTGATCAAAACTACCCACACTTTTGCCAACTTGCCAAATTGATTAAGATCATCATCCCAATATTATGCTATCCCAAAGATGTTTATATATAATGTAGAGCCTTCAAGAAAGTGGGTGAGTGGGATGATTTTTCATGACATCATCTTGATGCTTTGTTATCCCCAAGATGTTCATACAGAGTGTAGAGCCTCCAGGCAAATGGTGAGCAGGACGATGCCACATGGAAAAATCCATTGTTCCACTATCTCATGGAGATGACCAAATGTTTTATAATCTTAATCTTGAGTATATTTAACAATGGTCCTTTTTTATCACAAACCGTCCTGATCAAAATACATCTGTTGGGGTGGTAGTGCAATGCCATTTTAATTTAGACTTATTTAGATCCCATTGCAAGTCACTCTTAATTGAAATGCTTTAATTTGAGCCGAGGGAAATGAAATTAAGCTTGAGACTTATTTCCTTTGTCCTTATAAGTGGAAAGATTTATTTCTTAAATGCATAAGACTTGGCTATTTATTTATTGTGTCTTATTTTTATTTAAGCCGATATGCTTTCATTGGTTGTTTGACTTAACAAGTCAACCTTAGATTATCTTTGCCTTGCAAATTTAACTTAGACTTAGACCTATTTTATGTAAGTCCATTTTTCAACTGGATGCATGTCTATTTTAGGTAGGCTTGCATTTTCACATCCCTCAACCTCCATGCAATTCATTTGAAACTATGAAGTGTGTGGCTAACAATTCTCCAACACATGGAGGAATGCGATTAAATCACCAATTTGTAATCAAGACCCACTGAATTAGTTTAATGAGTGTTTGTGAAGTATGAACAAGAAGAATTGATAAATGTGGCATGCCAAAATTAGTTTGCATCCTCACAAATGAAATAAATAAAAGAGTTTTCATTTGACATGCTCATGCTCCAATGCAAATATAAACTAACAAGTATGTCCTTTTGAGAATTATGGTAAAGAAACAATAGTTATTATAATATATATGGGAGTAAAGCATGTTTTTAGTAGATCCTCTATGCCAATTATCTTTTGATTCCATTGGACACGTGGCAAAATCTAGTAAACCCATGTTGACAAATCACACTATTAAAATATTCTGACTATCTAAGTTTTTGGCTCTACAGAAGGGTGACATGTGGCATTCTCAAAGGTAATAAAGTGGGTGAGCAATCAAACTTTAAGTCCTGAGGACCCTTTTTTGGTGGGATAGACATGTGTCATTAACCTAGGAGCTTGGAATCCATAACGACTCAAATGCAATGCAAAAAAGCACGGTCTCCCACTCTCTATGTATGTGCTATGAAAATAGACTCCCTTAGATTGCTCTACATAGACCATTCCCAGAACTTTGAGGTTAAATGATACAAGCTTTGGTTCCTAGGCTCCCCAAGATTTTAGGTCTATGTATAGCTCCCAAGCGGTTAGATGGAGGCCATGTGTCAAGGTCACTCTAGGATGAAGACATGTGTGATGACATGGATGAGCTCGAAGTTGACGATAATTTAGACAACTTTGTCATTGCACACGTGGTGTTCCCAGATTGGTCATTGGCTTTGTTCATTCTATTGTCGAGAGCCAAGTCAAAAATCTTCGTACAAACTAGGCAAAGTATAGATTTTTCCTTTTAAAATGATTAAGTGCAGTTCAAAAAGCTTTTACTATGATAGAGAATGTGAGAAACAAATGCAATGATTTTATGATCTCAAATAAGACATTCACATAGTCAAATGAGCAGGCTAGAACACAGACATAGTGAGATCACACCCAAAATGGAAGTCAAAACAAGCACACATCGTTAGCTCATAGCTTAAAGCTATTGCTAAAGTTGCAGTAGATCCTAGGTTGTGTGAAGAGCGTGGGCTGACCATTATAGGAAGAAAATACGTTAAGAATAAACAAATATTAACTGTGTCAACATCCATGATTAATATATGGATAACCCAATCCTCAAATATATCTTGGGGTAAATCCTGTGCAAGCTTGATGTTTATGGCACTAATTATAGAAAGAACCCAGGTATGGTGAGAGCATTAAGGACGAGGGCCTTTCCTCAGAACCAATTCACCCTTTTTCTGAATGTGGTCTTTAAATATAGTATAACTAGAATAATACCCACACATATGCATAGTAATGTTATTATAGAAGCCAATAGATTAGGCATGAATTCCTGAAATGGAGATGATGGTGGAAGTGGAGGTGAAGTCATTGCATTTGTGTACGATATTACTTTCTAGGGAAATCCTAAGCTAGAGTTATTTCTGCATGGGCCTTGCTAAGCTATTTTTTCAAGATTACACAAAAAATAGTTGAATCTTGCATACAAGGCACGTTGTATAGTAATACAAACCTCCTATGTTGTTGTCTATGCGTATGCATAAAAGATAAGATGTACACAATTGTATACATCCTGAATCATTTGTGTGATTGCCTATGCTATACATACATGATAAGTTGTATCATACTGTAAACATCCCTTGTGCTTTGTATCTATGTTTGGCAAGGCTTCCTACTTGTGTTTAACCCCTACAAATAATTTTGTAGTTTCTTTGAGCCGTTCAATTCAACAATATATGTGAGACACGCGCACGCGCGCACACACACACACACTCATATATCACTCCACACCATCGAACATTTGTTTCTAAAATCAATTTTGTCTCATCAAATCTTCTAGTGGTAATAAGAATCCTCACTTGCTCAGGAAGGCTTGATAGGTCCATCGGAAAAAGCTATGCTATGTCACTACCTTTCAAAGCATTGTTTGAAAACATGAAAAATGGTTGTTTGGATTCTCTAAAATACTTGGATAGCTATTCTTAACCTTCCACATGATCGTTCAACTCAATGTTCTTGTCAAATGAAACTAAAAATATCTATTGTTATTGGTGGTTGCCCTGCTTACCAATGGTAAGTTGTTTTCTGATATGTGGAAAACAAACTTTATTCTATGACAAAAATAATCTTAAATACATCAAATTTTTAAAAAATATTAAAAAAATATTATGAAAAATTACATTATTAATATCATATACAATTATATTATTGAAAATAGCATAATGATATAAATATACGAATATTATTAAATAACACATCTAAAATATTTCATTATTCTTTAAAAAAAAAAGAAGAAAATTTTAAAATTATGAAAATCATATATATTTTTAAAAATGATTAGATGAACAAAAATAAATTATTTGAAAATTGAAACCAAATAAAGACTAATAAATTAAAAAACTAATACATAAAAATTTTATCTAAATTTTTTATTCTATGAAATCATCAAATATTTCATAAATTCAATATTTATTATTATAAAATTTTATATTACATTGTCAACCTGGGAAATGGCCAAAATTGTTGACTCTTATAAATTTGCCCATTGTCCATTTTTTTAAAATTGTGTGTGCAGAGCATCTAAGACACATTGATTATGACAAAATTAATAATCTTAAAAATGCTATAAAAAATCATTATATTTAATAACTCACTATTAAAAACTATTATCTTATAAATAATATTGTGTATGACCCTTAGAAACGTCTAACCATATATTATTATGACATGGCTAATAATTGTCAGCGCTGTCAACATGGAAAAAGGCAATGGTTGCATTTTTTCATAGAAAACATTATTTAAAACTTTTAAGTCTTTAATAACACGTTGTGGGGTATTATTGGTGAAAGGGTTGGTTGTCATTATAATATGAATGAAGATATTATCTATGAAAAGGTGTGGAAGTTGTGAGAGTCTAGAAGTCAAAGTATATATCATGGAAGTTGGTGTGAGAATTTTAAAATTAATTTAATATATTTTGTGGTTTATTATTAAGATTTAAAAAATTGTATTAGATGAATTGATACAATAATGTGATTTTTATATTAATTAAGTATTTTCACTCATTAAATTGTTATCGTAAGTTTTTAAAGAGAACTAATAATAATTTTTAATGTTTTTTAAAATTAATTGGTATATATAAAATTTATCAAATATATAAATAATACTCATGATTTTAATATCAAATTTAATTTTGGAGTTGTCATTGTTGACATTAAAATGTTCTTGTTATTTTATATTTGGACTTCTCTTATTAAAAGAGGAGTAATGAATCATAAACAAATTAATAATATGAAAAATAATTTCGCCCAATTTCATATCTTAATTAATCTTTGATCTTTCAGTTTAAACATCAAAACGACTTGAGTATCATCGTTTCTACCATATTCAAATACATAAATAAGAATTGTAAGCCAAATGTGACCTATAAAATATTACATGCTCCAAAAGTTTTATCAGTAGGAAAAGAGACTAGAGGGTGAGAATTCCAAAGCAGTGAGTTATATTCATCATTCATGTGCCTTACTAACAAATGTTGTAAGGTCTAATTTGTGCTAAGTGGGTCTCCTTATCTTGTGTTTAATAAAAATACGTGAAAGTTTCAATATAAATACATGATTAGGTTGTAATTGGATTAATCTCACACAAATTACAATTGAGAGAAAAGTATGAGGTAACATCAATGATAATTTTAACAATGACTACTTTATAAATTTTCAATTTAAAGAGTAGTTAAAGAGCACAAAAGACAAGAAGTATGGTTAGCGATAAGAGTAAATTAAATGATACATCACATCTAATTTTGTTTTTGGTTCAACACATTAAAAGTTAATGTTTAACTTGTTTGCACAAGTAAAACATTACATATCAATTCAGTATACAGTTTAAAGCATTAAAAGTCAATGCTTAATTTGTTTGGACAAGTTATTACATACCAATTTGATATTTGGTTTAAAGCAATAAAAGTCAATGTTTAACTTGTTTGAACAATCAAATGATGGGTATTTAGAAACAAAATAAATATCTTAACATTAATTTATTATTCTAATTTAAAATTTTATGTATCGAAATATAATTACAAATATCTATGTAATTGTTAAATAAAAGTCATGTTAAAAGAAAAATTGCTTCATCTTCCATTTCAAGTCACACAACTTACAAATTCCTTTTCTTAAATGTATTTTTTAAATGATCATCTATCAATTTAACTATATACCTTATTTAAGTTAATTTTTAGTTTTGTAATCTATTTTTTATTTCTTAATCTTCCTAGTTTTGTAATCCATTTAAATAAAGCACATAGAGATATGAATGGCTCACGAAAATTATAGATGTTTGGTACTTTAAAAAAAAAAGATATTTGATTTTTGTTCAACGTTTAACTGGAAATTTTATTTATATAATATTTTGTATTTATAAAACCATTTCATTAATCTACCTTATTTCTTTTTCAAAATTGAATAAGAAATAATCGCATAATTATAATAAAATATGCGAAACAATAATATCTTATCTTTATCTGTAATAAACTTATTGCTTATTAATAAAATGAACATCACCATCAATATAAATGTTAATCCCCAAATTTCAAGATCCATATAGGTGTGAATGGGTTTGATACCAAACTTTTAAGGTCAATTTTTAAGAAAATTAGGTTTATATGAGTTGGAATATGATAGGTAGAAAATATTTTTTATCCTTTTTCGTTAAAAAAAACGTTTTTGGTAAGTTGTAAGGATCCATTGTCAAAACCAACCCCACAATATATATTAAAAAAGTAGTATATTTCTTGTAGATATATCCTATGAATTATGCAAAATAGTTATGCATTAAAACTATGGAAGTTCGTTCATTTATTTAGATAATTGAAAGTGTAGAAATCACATCCATGGTCAACAAAATTAAAGCATGAGCACATGAGATGTCGTTCCCTAGCCAAAAGACATAAACATTATGGAGGGACATGATTTCAAGCATTTAAAATACTTAATTTTTCGAGAGTTCATTGCTTTTGGTGCGTTATAGGGTAACATGCATAGGTAGAAGTTTGAACTAGTGTGTGGAGGGGAGAACATTATAGTTAGAAATCTTGTAAAAGTAATATTATCAAATTCAAGGTAGTATAGTTAGTATCATTAGTTGTATTGTAAAGGTGCAATAAAGATGTTGATAGTAAGAGAAAATATGGAGAAACATAAGGGCGATAAGTTTGTAGGAACATGAGAATTCATGTGCGAAGAGATAAAGTGAAGTAAATTTAAAAAGTATAATTGTTATGTTTGAACATCACAAATGGAAGTAATTAAGAGGGTAGGAAAGAGAGAAGTAGTTAGGCGTAAGGGAATTGTGTCATGTAATGATTATGTAGGTATTCTCTTACATTTTTGTGTATTGTTGAAAAGAAAAAGGAGAGGAGATGTAAAGGTCTTACAGTGATCATACTTTTAATATTAAAATAAAAGTTAAGAGCTTATCATTCAATGTTGCTAATGTCGATTGTCACCTTTTACAATGTTAGGCCTTGTGACTTATGTATTGTTAGAGCCTAAGCCATCAAGTTATTTTTGATTACCATGGAAAATGGGTGGGATTGACACATGTTTAGGGTTGTTCACATTCGACATTAGCCTAATTTATTTTTTAAATTGGGTAACGAAAAACACTGGTAAATAAGGTAGATTTGTACTAATTTTATAAACAATAACATGAACTTGCCCAATAACGCCATTCACCATTCTAACCTTCACCTACAAATTAGTTGTAAGCAAAACTTATCCCTTACACAAAATAACTTTGGCCTCTAATTGATCATCATTAGGATCAACTAAGGTTTTTTCCCTGGTATGCTCTATATTAATACATGTAATTGACACATTCAGTGATTTCAAATTTTTTTTATATGTTTTATAACCAAACTATTTATCGCATAAAAATGTACTGAAGATTGAAACATAGCTTTTTATTTTAGAGACAAATATGCATCTATTCGAGACATGAGCATTTCTCAATCCTCATTTTTTGGTTCAACATTTATAATATTAAAAAGATTTTGTAAAAATCCACTTGGCATGGGCCAAAACCTTGCTAGCAAAAAATTATGTACAATGTGATAGTATTATTAAAGCTTTGCCAAAAGGTTGAACCTTATGAAGTTCTTGCATACATTAGTATGCCTTGCATTGGAAGTAGATGTCCTAGGTCACTGATGAGAATGATTGCTCTCCTACCAAATAACATGGATTTGTGTTAGGGGAAATCCTCATGCAAACACTAATCATTATGGTTCAAACATTTTGGGCCATTGAAGCTCAGTTCATGAATGAGAATGTAGTGGATATGCTTGAAATAATCTTGGAAAGTTGCAAGTGCCTGGTCCTTGAGTGGTTTCATTTCCTTTATAAGCATGTAAATGCTTGCATGTATTGTTGAAATGCCAATGTTGAAGTATACAACTCTAATTTGGGTGACCAATAATAATGGAGAGTTGTTCTCACCTACATGTGAAGTCAATGCGAGCTTGATTTTATTGATAAGGTATGATTTCCCTGTACCGAGAGTCCCTTAGATTATCATTTTCAATGGAAGCACTATATCTCATTGAGTGAAGGAGTGCAAAAGAATGTTTATTGTAAGTTATTATTTTGCAGAGAAAGCACTATGAGTAGGGAAGATGGAGGAATGAAGTTGAGGGATTTGGTGGCTTCTTGATTGAACTCTATAAAAGAGATAGTTGCTTCTTACAAGAATGGGGAAACATTATTGTTTCTCCAATTATGGTGCATGTGAAAATCATGATGGCCAAGCATATCAAGTTCACTTATTTCGATATCAAGGTCGGGGTGGGGTTGGGATAAGACTTGTCATGTAACAACCCCGCTGGGTTAGACATAGAAACCGCATTGGGTTAGACATAGAAATACGTGATTTTTTTTTTAAATTTAACAATATACCAAATATAGATTATACCATGAGAATATATAGAGACCATAATAAATACACAAGGTGATAATAGCAACAAGCATAATACATCACATAATACTAATCTCTAATATCATGAGAGTACACATCATAATGTGAATACAAAAAGTAATTACATTAACTCAACTACATCTGAAGTTAGTCTACAATGACTGCTGTTGATTTATAATAACAAGTAATTATAACTCTTCATGACAACATTAAATGATAAATACAATACAATACAATGTACATATAGATACATGGCTCTTCAGAGCATGAGTTTTCTAAACTCTCCAATATCTGTGACAATCTCAAGTATCATCTCAAAAGTAGTACTGTTATGGGGAGGGAGACTATCATTCGAGTTATTTTCCACACCAACCATGGACCAATGATTCTTTGCACAATATCCCATTAGGGAATGGCCCTCCCTTCATGGATGAGTAGATAGTGACGGTGCGAGAATCCAAAGAGACAAACAAGTACTCGTGTGTTGTATGATTCTAAACTAAACATGCAATGTATCAAATAAATTTGTTCTATTGCAAGATATCACACAAACATGTGAATCACACTCATAAAATGATAATATCTCACTAAACATACTTTGACCCAAAATTTTACAAATGATAAATAATAATGATTTAGATCAATCAAATTCATACACACCACTTGATCGGACTACCTTTATCTATCATTGTGAGACTAGTAAGTCAGTGAAGTCCATCTCACTCCTTACTCTAAATCAGTAAGGTAGATTGGTCAAATAAAACTCAACCATCAGATTCATTTAATTTACATCATATTCACACATATAATCAAACTAGATGCTAAATATAGGAGTAACCAAAGCATATGTTTATTCTATCAAATGTATGATTGAATCTTACATTATTTCTATCCCATACTAGAAATAATGACTATAGTCTATACCACTCATGTAAAATGTACATAGTTGTAGGTTTCAACAACCAAAATTTGTTTCCAAACATACTACACTTATGATAACCCATATTACCATAATCTAATATTCTCAGACATAACTACTATTTTTCCCAAAAATAATCATATAAAGTAGTCTTAAATTCATGGAAACATAAACAAATATACAAGTAACTATATATAATGAATCAAGTCATAGTTCACACATAACACAATAACATACCAACACAACATTCATTAAACTCTCAAGGGTTGCATGCACATATACACAAAGTCTTACCAACTTTTATAAAGTACACTATCTACATCAATAACCAACATGTATATAGTAGAACAGTCAAATTAGGATATGAGTTGAGGCATAATAGTTACATTATTCATCACCTAGGTATAACATACTTTTATATGGTGGTACACTATGATATCCCATACTATCATATGTTCCCAACTACATAACAACAAATAATCTAAACTTATGATTTTTTCAAGACTCAACCAATCCATGCAGATAATAACAAGGAATCGATATGGAATTATACCACCTAGGTATACCCTAAATTAAACTACATACAAGCATACCAAAGTATCACAACATATAAACATGCATCACAATGCACCATTATGCACTAAGTATAGCTAAATACTTATACATGATAACACACTCATAGTATGTAATGCACATAAATATTCCATACTAAATACACATGGCTAACAGTCATTCATATCATTAATAGTGACTCAGATATTTCATAAACCCGTTATGAATTTTTATTCTAACAACTCATTTGCTTCTAAGAGACAGTCTCAAGGGTTATAGTTTCTGATTCTTAAGTAACTTAATGCCTTAATCAAATCATCTAAAGAACTATAGGTATAATCCCTATACACTGGCACTAATACATCCTAATGTGCACCACATGTAGGTATTCTAATGCTATGTAATTTCTAAACCATAGTTTAGTGTTTTAATTGTAACAACTAAGCATAGAAACAACTAATACATGGAACACATTGTGCATACAACTAAAAAAATCAGAACTTCAGTTTGTTGAAACACAAGTAATTCTAGTTCACAATGAGTTTATATTTAGGGGTTTACAAGCAATCATTCACTATCTTTAATCATTTCTTTCAATTTTTCGTTAATATTTCTCTCGAGAATATTAACCAAAGATATCTACCCACATGGTTCTAATTATGTAAATAGTCATAAACATGTAACTTAATACAATGTCAAAATCCATGTGATGGGTTTTCATATATCGAAGAATCTAAAAGTTCTGCTAGTTTTAACCCACAATACGAGGTAGTTATATTATATCCATTCAACTCCATTTATGATTATCTACATAGTAATGGCTAAGAATCAGTTTTGAATTACCACTCTTGATAATAGTTACCAATTCCAAGATTTAATTCACCGAGCAATATAACTCTAATGTAATTGTAACTAAAGTGAAGATCCATCACAAGATTTGGGAGTTTATAATAAAACTCAAATTTAATTCCTTATAAAAATCAAGCTTAAGAACCCATCGAAGATTCCACTTTAATAGATGAATAAGTTATAAATCTCCTCATTTCATCTATATAACTTAGCTAAGAATTACCCGATGCCTACCTAAAAGGCATGTTTCCATCACGTTTTCTTTTCCAACTGTGCTCATAGTTTATACCTTACTAGATATGGGTCAATAAGAACAATGCTTGCAAATGATATTTTCTTATTAAGTCATTACAGTTATGATACTTCTATTTTAGCTAATCAATATATATTTCAAAAAATTGATATAATGCATAGCTAAATTTTCCAAGAGTTGAAAACTATTAATATTCTATAACATGAACTATATGCTAAAATAAAACTATTTGGTTGAAGGAGAACATGGGGCAACACCCTTTTTAAGCTACACATAGATTAACACATAACAATAGATCCTCTAATCCAAAGAAATAAAGGGCAATGAACAAACATAACTCAGCCTCTTGTTATGCTATTATGCCAAAAAATTGATCAATTCTACTGTAATATTATATATAATGTTCTAGGTTGGGAAAATTATAATATGACATTGTTACAGCCAAACATACTTCTATGCAACTATTACTTAATTAACCCTGATTAGTAACTATTGTGAGCATATAAAAGTATCAACTGTATGCTTGCTTGAATGTCCAAGGTAATATTATTGTCTATATTAGGCATAAAAAGGATTATCATTTGTAATTACGTCTTAGGTAAAGCGCTATTCCACAAGACAATTATATATATTCTATGACCCTTTAATTACCTACACACAGGCTGAATATAATATGACATAAATATTATCTAGAATTTATTATTTTATTTATTAATACTCATGAATCCTCTTATCATTGTTTTTCGCTCACTTTCAGCTTCTAAAATTTACATAGTTCGTGCAATAGGATAATGTATATATATTATTATTTCTGGTTTATGGTCACATACCCTAAACTTCTTTTAACACCATATGTTATTTTACTTTCCATTATCTAACTGGGCGTTAACATAAGAATAAAGGTTTTTATAATTGTTTAACAATACCAAACTAGCTGAAAAATAATAGATCGATGCCTATGCTTGTTTGCTGGAAAAGTAATAAGTAAAACCCAAAATTATGATGCCCTATATTTATATTAATTATTTATGGATTATATAAACCATACAATGCTTAATTCGCTGAAGAGTTTTATTAAAATTTATACAAACATTCTGAAAGTTTAATTGGTCGATGCCTCATACCATTTAATGGCTTAGAGTTACTAAAATAAGTTGACACCTTATCATTTGATAATTTGGCTCCTAATATTTACTCAAATTGTGTTTTATATAATTTGTGTTTTTCTAATATTTCACTGTACACATTCTATTGTTCATAATATAACTTGTTATATTTTCATATAAGTTTATAAACAGATTGCTCAAGTCCACAATATCACATGACCAAATTCAATATTACATACATACTTGTAGGGAATCACTTACTTGGCAGTTTTGTGCCTCCCTTATTTTCTTTGCCACACATCTTCTCTTCTCCTTCTCCAATGCATAAAATTATCCCCAATTCTCCTTCAATTCTTTCTCTTAAATAGAAAATAGGTGTTAATTCTTTTTTCAATTTTTTTGTTTTTGGCTTTCTTTTTGTTTTATCTTTTGTTTTTTTACTAATTTTAATTTATTTCTCTTTTTCTCTAATTTCAATGTTTTTTTTTCCTTTTTTTAAAAAACAATTCCCCTTTTTATATTTTAATATGAAATTCCCATTTCATATTAAACTAATTTAGCATTTAATTACATTTTAGCAATTTAATGGTAAAGTCATAAATAATAACCCATATTTAATTTTTCTTTTATTAAATTTTCCTCTACGTGTATTAATGGCACATTAGGCTAGGCACACAAAATAATTTATTTCTATAATTTTACCTACTTAGACAAATCACATAAAACAACAATTTAAATAAACACCAACAACAATCATTTTTAAATATATTTTTACCATGAATATCTACTTTGTGTGTGTGTAGGGTTTCACCAACTCTCTATAGACCTTCAACATCTCCATCTATATCATCTTCTCCGATAATGTTTTACCTTCAACACACTCGAGGGATGAATTTTTTTTCATCCACCTCACAACACGCAAGTAATTATATCATATCATATGATATACATAAAACAATAATATAACTGAAACAATACATTAATATGCTTAAAATGTAAGAAATCATATGTCATCATCTAACTAAGCAACATTATACTATCCCATATAGCATAAATCTCGAGCTTAATCAGAAATATAACCAAATCTGAATATGTTA